>BLBF01000336.1:2993842-3022739 GCA_015471245.1 Laticauda colubrina
GGGTGTTCTGTATGTAAAGTGGATGACTCCAAATCTACCATTCTGATTGGCTAAGGAAAAGACAAGTGGATTGGTTCACTAGGAACCAATCCAAAGAGATACCAAAAAGGCGGCAAATCTAAATAGCTGCCATTGGCTGCAAGCAGGCAAGCCAGCCTGTATAAAAGGGCTGGCCCCGGCTTCAGCCGGCGTTCCGTTACTATATGTTAACAATAAAAGTGTTTATTGTTGGAACCCGGTCTACCTCGTGTGTTTTCCAAACAAAACACAGGGCACTGTCCCCTGCTTACGAGCTGTGGCAGCTACAGTTGAACTGGTGAAACGATCTAAAGATTTGGTACTAGGGCATCCTCTACTGCTAAAAGTTCCCCATGAAGTTTTTGCAATTCTCTTAAAGAGCCAGACACAAGCCTTTACTCAGCAGCGTTTGGCTCAATATGAAGCTGAACTTTTTACCTCTGATCACTTTACATTTGAAAGATGTAATACTCTAAACCCAGCTACTCTGCTCCCACAGAACAGGAAGAAGGCAATCTCCATGATTGCCTCCATTTAGTGCATGATGCTGAACTACCCCGCTCCGATCTAACAGATACCAAGCTGCAAAACCCCGACTTGGAACTTTTTAGGTTCCTCCTACATGCACCAGAACAGAAGAGTAACAGGAGCAGCTGTAGTCTCTCTACAAAAAATTATTTGGGCTTCCCCCCTCCCTCCTTCACATAGTGCCCAAGCAGCTGAACTTATAGCCTTCACGAAAGCCTGCGAAACTGCTAGGAACCGATCTACCAACATCTATACAGACTCCAAATATGCTTTTGGAGTCTGCCATGCAACAGGAGCCCTATGGAAACAACGGGTTTTTTTTTTTTAACTTCAGCAGGACAACAAATAGTACATGCATCATTAGTAGCCAAACTTTTAGAGGCCATCCAATTACCACAAGCGCTAGCAGTCATCCATTGTAAAGCCCATCAAACAGATGAATCTACAATAACGAAAGGAAATCAATATGCAGATGCAACAGCCAAATGGGTGGCCACCAAACCTCTACCTCATACCATCATCACACCAGCCTTGACAACAACCCTTTTTGGTCGGCCTCCTGATACCTTACAAGGTCTCAACCCTCATTTCCTCTGCCTAGATAGGGGGGATATGGTTCTCTCTTCTTATCTTGCAGCCCTGCAAAAGCGACTACAGACCCTCTGGACTCAGAGTGCACTGACGCAGACCTTACCCTTGGAAGAAGCCCTGCATCCGTATGAACCGGGAGATTCGGTGTGGATCAAGTTCTTCACCAGAACCTCACCTTTACAACCCAGGTGCAAAGGACCCTATCAAGTTTTACTGACTACTCACACTGCCATTAAGATCGCAGAACGAGACTCTTGGATACATTGGACACATGCAAAGCCAGCAGTCATAGACCACAGCCAAACTCCACCACAATCAAACTCAAGAAAAAATCCAGACACAGATCAATGGATGCTTGCAGCATTTTTCAACACCACTGAACCAAACAACTCTGAGGAACCAAGGGCAATCACTGAATTACATAAAACTGGACTCCCAGGTGCTAAGTTATAACACTCTATTTTTTTTGTGTGTAATATTTTTTTATTATTTTTCTTCTGCATTTTTTTCTTCCTTTTTTGTATGTTTTTTTTTTAAAGGAGAGATTTTTATAATTTTTGATACTTTTACATTTTTCACATTGTACGAATTAAAAAAAAAAAAGAGGGGGGAGGGAAGAAAAAAATCTAGCAATGGGAAACATGAAATGTAATATATACTGTATATTATTATTTTCTGTAACAATTGTAATACTTGTAACACAAGCAACTGCGTTCCTGGAACCAAAGCTTATCCCAGAGAAAGGAAACATATGGGAATATTTAGCAAAAGAAATACTCAACACAACTAACTTTTGCCTAGCAGGGGGGGAAATCAGTCAAGGATATCTTAACCACATGCCAAATGGGAGCAGCAACTAGGCCACATAACATCATTAACTACACCACATTTAGAAACCTTCCTGACTCCTACGAAAGCATTTTTAGCTGGGGCCACTCTACAGAAACTAAGGACAACACCATGTATGCCCTACACATTGCTGCAGTAACCACCTCTGAGAAATGCTTTGATGTCACTGGGTGCAGCTCACCTAGGGTCACAAAATGCACCAGTCTTAGCAACACAGACCTAAAATGCAACTACACAGAGACCATATCATTTTCATATTATTATCTGAAGCTCCCACCAGAATGGTTTTTCCTATGTGGCTTAAAAGCCTACTCATACCTTCCTGCAAATGCCACAAATAGCCCCTGCACCTTAGGAAGATTAACCATGCTTATGCCGTTCTTGCAGAGACGACACAGGAGAGCCTTCCAAACCCCAGACTGAGACTGTGACTCCAGTCTCCCTTCCCACCAAAACAGAATACATCTCATTGGCAATATCTTTGGTAGGGATACCTGGATTGGCAGTGCGAAATTCTAAAAATTTGAATGAACTAGCATGTACCCTGGCAAAAAAAGTTTGAATTCGACCTCTCATGCCCTGGATGCCCTGAACAGAGAACTGAGGGAGGTCAGAGAAGCCACTCTGGAGAATAGGGCAGCAACAGACTTCCTTGTCTTGAAGCATAACTATGGCTGCGAAACATTCAAAGAGATGTGTTGCTTCAATCTGAACGAAACCTCAGAACTCGTAGGGAGGGACATCCACCACCTGAAAGAGCTAGCTCAAAATATTGGTCAGGAGCAATCATTCCTGGACTTTTCATGGCTCTTCTCATGGACGCCAGATTTCCATTGGCTAAAAATCCTCATAACAACCACAGTCACCATTTGTGTCTTTGGGGCCCTCATGTGTTGCTTCTGTAGGTGCATACCACCCTGCCTCAGCTGCTTGAAGGCCTATATTCCCTCTAAAAAGAGAAAATTAAAAAGGGGACAGGCAGCTATGATGATGATCCAGATTGATCAAGAATACCAAGTATACCAAGACATTCAATCAGATATCACACCTTAGGGGAAAAATATATATATATACATATATATATATAAAAATGAGGGATTGTAGAAAGGGAACATCAGGCCAGCCATGAAACAGGCTTGCATAGGAAAAGAAATCTAATAAACACGCCCCAAGACAAAAGCCATAACATTACCAAACAAGCCAAAAGGCAGGAACTACAGATAGAAGATTACAAAAGCCATAAAAAACTAAAAGACATCAGAAGAAAAACCCGGTAATACAGGAAGCTGCCCCCCACCCCCCAGAGTTTCTTTTCGCACCTCTGTTCACAAATCACTTAAATCTGTTGCCTTTTGGCAGAAAGAAAAACAAACTGACAGGATGTTAGTGTCAAAACCTTATACACAAAGGGAGGGAAAAAAGGTATAAAATTGGGAACTTATGATTAAAAGAGCAAGCTAGCTCCGGGAATGCAGTCATGCTTCTAGCCTTCCTGAGAATAAAAGATTCCAGCTTTCAAGCAGCTTGTCTGTATCCTTGCACCAGAGCTCTCCCAGTGGGAAAATTTGAACCCTCAGACAAAGGTACTTTCAGCCTTTCAACAGTAGCATGTGGGAAACTCCAATCCCTCCCAACATCCACAGCATGTAAAGGGTTCTGATGCTCAAAGAGAGAGAGAGAGAGATGACAAGACATGCAGGTTCAGATCAACATTGCACATTCACTCCTGGCTTCAATATCACGTTGCTTTATCACAAATCCAAAATAAAAAAAAATATTTTGATGGTTTAGAAACCAGTTTTTACTTTTCTGTCCTGTCTCATGAGGTGGATTTGTAGCTATGCAGATGCAGATAGATAATTCCACAAAACATCCATAACAAAGTACATTTATTGGTACATCAGGTATCTTCATAACTCAATTTGTGACGAAGTTCTCCTATAATGACCAATCCTTTGTATATCAGCATTGCAGGTAAAAAATGGTTATTTTCCTAACCCATCACGTAGCAATAGAAAGAAAGGTGTTATCCGTCATCCATGAGTGCAGGCAAGAATAGAGGGAAACCTCCTTCAACCCCTCAAGGGTCAATTTAGTGATCACTCAGGATTACAGATGTAGCCACGTGACATGAACTACATTTCCCAGGATACCTTTAACTACATTTACCATGATGCATTCCATTAAGGAGCCAGCTCACAATTCCTAAATAACTATCCAACTCCCATAGACTGGTTGGGGCAGCACACCACTGTTTAAAGGCAAATCCTCTGTGTTTTGCTCCTGGGTTGTCTCACAATAGTAGTTATGCTGCAAACACTCTGACACTATTGTATCACTGTTTGTGTATTTGTGCATTGTTAAGTAAAAACAGTAAAAATTCCTGTCTGGAGACTTGATTTTATTGTTCTGGCCAGATAACCTGGGAGAGAATGAAACTGACTCCTAACAGCTCCCCCTGCTGGTGGATGGGTGGGCAGGAGGTGCGATGAGAACGGGAGTCTGTTGCACAAATCTCTAAGGGAAATCTGGTTTCCAAATCTGGCTTGACTCCAGTGCTGTAACTGGAACTAACATCTCTCAACTTCATGCCTCAGAAATCATATGCATCTCTTTTTAGTTCTTCTGGTTCTGAAGGAGTCCTTTGGCAAGGCTTTCATAGGTGCTGTGAAAGAATGAGGGTCCCCCCCCCCAACAACCCACTCTTTTGGTCTGGATTGGGCTTCACTTTGCTAATCCTCATCCAGTCCACATTCTGAGCAAGCATGACCTCCACCTTGCTTGGCAGAGCTGATGAAAAGAGGGAAGAGCATTTCAAATCTCTCTATGTCGGGAAGAAATGGGATCCTTGATTTCCTCATTCGATTGTCTCGTATATAAATAGGTCAGGAGACAGGATAGAACTCAGTAGATTGGGCCAATGGCATGCAACACCCACACACCCACACACAACCCTCTCTGAGAATCACTTTTGGGGGTGACCATTCAAGGCCAGGAAAGGTGGAGGCCGCACTTCCTGGCTCTTTCCCATGCACAAGCCAAGCAGTTTTCACCCAAATACCAGGTCAAAAAATCCAGTTGAAATGGATCGAGAAAGTCCTTGAAAGAGATCTAAGAATACCCGGACTGGGTCAGCCTTTCCCATTTAATGAATTTGCCCAAGAATGGAAGCTCAGCACTTGGCCAGTCAAAAGGATGCCTGGGTCAAAGACTGTTTTCAGGTGAAGTTTCAGCCCATGCCTTCTCCTAAAGAGGGCAGAAGTTTCTCTTTGGCCCACAGGCTCCTTTCCTTCCTGCTTGATGTGATAAATTGGGGGCTGAAAGTTGAGGAAACTGAACTTAGGACCGTAAGGAAAGCATGTGGAACACGTACCAAGGCCTGCTGTGCTTAGTTTGGTGATCTCTTCCCATCATCATCCATTTAAATTAGGCAGTTTTACCTGGAAGTGTGTAAGTGTGTGTGTGTGTGTGTGTGTGTGTGTGTGTGTTAGCATTCCAAAATGCAAGGACGGCACAGAACCAGCAGCACAGCACAGACCTGCTCTGTTTGTGAGGCTGCTTGTCCTGGTGAGAAGCATGGGGCATGCGTGGGGGGGGGGGGGGCTCTACTTTATTTGGGTAACCGTTGCCATGGGCTCTCGGTCCTAAAGGCTCCAGGCAAGCACCGCAAAGTTCCCACCCCCACATTCCTTTGTTCCTCACACACGATGCCCTTTTCTAAAGCAGCCTCCCCTCCCACCACCCCATAGCCAAGGGCCCTCTCTGGCACCGAGGTCACAGGCCACCAGGGGCAGCAGAGGCCCCTGCATACCCCCCACCACCTCCTCACCCTGCTGTTGGGATGCCCTCCGTTTTCTATCAGCATCCGGATGGCTTCAGGGTGGCCCCCTCCAGAGGCTTCAGAGAGGGGGGTGTTGCCATTGGCATCTGTGCAGTCCACCATGTTGAGGAGATGCTGGAACCGGACTAGCTTCCCGTTCTCATCTGTCCCCACACCACTCTTGGTATCCAGATCCGCCACCTTGAAAGAGCAAGTGGATGGGTTTGTCCAAGGAGAGAGGACTAGGTAAGAGAAGGCGAGGCAAAGCAAAGGTTGATGCGTGCTGCACCCTGGTCCCTATCCCACTCCCTCCTAATGTCCCCACTGGTGTTTGTGGACCTGTACCATCATGCAACAGGTCCAAAGCCATGGCTTTGGGAAGTCTTCCTCCCCTTCTCCACCACCAAGAACGCCTAGCACTCCCGGACTCTTTGTGCCAGCAAGCGTGGCAAGCCAGCCCCCTCCCACAGTGGCTGGAGGAGCCTGGCACCAGTGAGTGGAGAGGATTGATATGAGTTGTCTTACCAAGAAAACTCACCCATGAGGGGTGAGGCTCAGAAGATAAGGCAAACTTTCTTAATATTTAAAACAGTGTTCAAATTCCAAATACCCAACCATGTCTGACTGATAGAGACTGACCTAACCATCTTGTGATTCCATAAAACTTTAACTAGATTTTGAGACGAGCTTCACATAAACCAGAATAGCTCCTCTATGCTAGAAGACATGACAAAGTCTAGAATGTTTTGATGTGCAATTGGTAAGATGTTGAAGTTGCTTCAATCTCCTATTGAGTGATTTGGGGAGAAGGCGTTGCTTCGGAAGAGCTCTCACAGGCCCCTGGGACCTATCTCAAGGCACTCAGCATGAAAATACAACAAACCTGGGCAAGGGACATCTCCCCTAGGAGGGGAGGGGGAGAAAAAGCCTCCCCCTTCCAACCTGGTGCTGGTTGGAGTGCAGAGCTGGAAACAGGAGGCACAAGCTCATTTTTACCTCTTTCAGAATGGCTTTCATCTCCTCCATGTCGCCTTCAAAAGCTGCCTCCAGCATCCGTTTTCTGCGCTGCTGATCCTCTCTCTGCTTCTTCTTTTCTTCCTCTTCTTTCTTTCGGGCCCGCTCAGCTTCCTCCTGCTCCCTTTTCACTAGAGCAACAAAAGCCTGCAACATGAACAGCCCAGCAAAGGAAGACTCCTGGCGGTCCCTTGAGAGTCAGGATGTGAGGCTGCCAGCCAGCTAGGCCCAAACTGGAAAAGGGAATTGGACACACCCAGGACACACCCTTCATCCGACTATGATTTAGCCTCCGGACCCTTCGTCCTCCTGGTTACTCTTCCCTGCACTCTTTCTGGAGCCTCAGCATCTTTTTGGTATCGTGGCAACCAGAACGGGGTGCAGGATCCCAAGCCCGGTCTCACCAAGGTGGCATAAAACACCCCCTTTTCGTGTTTTTGCTGCTATCCTTCTGTCGATACATCCTAGGGCCACATTGAGGCCACCACTGGCTCACACTTAAGCGATGATCCACTGGGACACCCTCTGACAGTTACACCTGTTTAGCCAGGTGCCTCCTACTTAAAGGTTTTCATTTGTTTTTTCTTGCCTAAGTGTAAAACCTTTTCTCATCGCTAGATTACATCCTGTAGGACGGGGCCCAGGGTTCAATACAAGTAGCCATCCTGGCCCGCAAAGATGAGTGGGACTCAGCCCACTCCCCCATTTGGCCTTTCAGGCCTCCCCCCACATTCTGCCATCTGCTAGCCAGCACTTGCACAGAATGGCCTCCCCTCCTACCGCCAGAGCCTTCCTGCCTCTCACTTCCTTCTGGAGGCGATCCATTAATTCTTTGTATTCCCGTTGCTCCTTCAGTCTTCGCTTTCTCTCCCGGCAGGCCAGGATCCGACGGAAGGCGCACTGCAAAGTGAGCGCAGCTTTTGCCTCACGACTCAGGCCTGGGGGGCAGAAAGGAGAGGCCCAGGGCCATCAAGTGAGGTTCCCAGGCCCTCGCTGGTCCTTGTTTCTTCCACCAAAGATTAGGGAGGTGGATTGATTTCAGGGAAAGACCACATTCACCAGCTTATGTTCCAAAGAGCTGTTGGACTGTCAGAGGTTGAACGGGGGACCTGAAAATCAGCCTTCAGATCCTGAGCATATTCACTGGGGGACTCAAAGCCTCCCGAAAAAGCTCTGTTCAAGTTGCCCAAAGTCAACCCCTCCCCGATTGATGAGCAAGGAGTTCAGAGATCCAAAGCCATGGACTCTTAACTGATGCTGGCCTTGTGTGGGTCCCTCCCTAGACTTGAATACAGCTTGGCAAGGGGATGGCTTAAGCCTTGGGTGTTTTGCAGCTAGAGTGTAACACCTGCCCTGCCTCTCCCTCATTATCTTAAATAATGTTTAAGATACGTTTTAAAATGCAAATATCAGTAATAAAACCCCAATTGCAACTTTCTACATACTGTAATCATTATTGTATGATTCTTAGGCTGATGGTTATTCTAAAGATTGTGATATTAATTGGATGAACAGGAGGAGGAGGAGAAAGAGAAAGTAGAAGAAGCAGGGGAGAAGCGTGTGGAATCACGGGATTGGAAGGGATCTTAGAAGGGATCTTCCACCCCCCGCCAAGGTCCTCAGACTACTCCAGTCAGGTGCTGCCAGCCTTTGCTTGGAAACCTCCAGTGATGGAGCTGCCATCTTTCCAGGAGGCAGCCTGCCCCACTGTGGAAGGGTCCTCTGGGCCAGGAAACTCTCCCTCTTGCCTCCTGGGTCTTCTCACAGTCTGCAAAGTTTCCATCTGCTGTTCCTTGTCCTGCCTTCCACACCTCTCCCCTGCGACAGCCCTTCGGGTGTTGAAGGAAGGCTACCCAGCCAGCCTCCCCTTTCTTAGGTTAACACGAGCAAGTTCTTTGAACTATGTTCTATATGTAAAGTGGGTGACTCCAAATCTACAAACCTGATTGGTCAATAAAATGAACATTGGATTGGTTCACTAGGAACCAATCCAAAGAGCTGCTAAAAGGCGGCAAAACTAAACAACTGCCATTGGCTGCAAGCAGGCAAGCCAGCCTGTATAAAAGGCTGGCCTCAGCTTCAGCCAAGTGTTCCTATTTACTAACTAGTTGAAGAATAAAGTATTTGTTGTTGGAACCCGGTCTACCTCGTGTGTTTTCCGAACAAAACACTGGCGATGAGGATGGGATCGTCCTGAACGGAAAAACCTGCACGCGGTGATAAGAAGTCCAGATTACAACCAAGATGTCTGGAAACAACGCACCGCCCACACCCTTCAATCCCAACGAAGAGGATTGGGATTCCTATGCTGATCGCTTCCAAATGTATTTGGAGAGCAATGAAATGGAAGGCATTTCAGAGCAACGCAAGAGAGCTGTGTTCCTGACGCACTGCGGGCCAACAGTTTTTAAGATGGCAAAGGCCCTTGCGAAGCCCCGGGACGTTAAACAACTAACGTGGACAGAATTGCAAAGACTCCTCAAAGCACACTACGCTCCGATGGTGTCTAACTTAATAAAGCGACACGAATTTTACCGCAGAGACCAGAGAGAGGGAGAGACCGTCGCCGATTTCATCGCTGCCCTCAGACAAATAGGGGGTGAGTGTGAATTTTTGAACATAGACGAGGCAATGAGGGATCGCGTGGTGCTGGGCCTGAGAGACTCGACCGCACAGAGTAAATTGCTCAACAAACCCAACATCACCGTTACCGAAGCCATCGCGGAAGCCACAGCCGCTGAAGCCGCGAAAAAATCTGCCGTAGCCATTAAAAAGATGAACACACACAGCGAAGAAACACCAACCAAAGACAGAAAGCACCCTGCCACCACAACCCATTACGAAGAGTCGGGCGAAACAATTGAATCGAGCGAAGAGGATGACGAGGTCCACCATTTGCTCACGAACAAAAAAGAGCGCGAAAGGAGAAATTGGTGGGAATGCGCTGGCTGCGGAGGAAACCATCCCCGAGCCGAATGCAGATTTCTCGATGCCATCTGCCGGCATTGCAAAAAACGAGGGCACATCGAGAAGGTCTGCAGGAACAAAAAATACTACAGCCCGACGAGACGCAGAAATTCCCCAACACGAGCCGAGCCTAAACGAGCCGAGAGAAAGTGGCAACAAGAGAAGCGAGCCAATACACACCAAACTGTCATTATACAGAGCGCTCAGACGGAAAGTGGAAAAAAAATTAAAGTCATTGTGAAAATCGAAGGAAAACACTGCAAGATGGAAGTGGACTCGGGGTCCTTCCTCTCCATGGTATCGTGGGACACAATAAAACAGCTAGTCCCAGGTATCAAACCCAAAGAATTGAAGAAGCAGCACCTAACCCTCAAGGACTATCAGGGAAACCAAATCCCTGTGGTAGGCATGGGACAATTCCGAGTCGCCTACAAACATCACGTCAAGGTGCTTCCGCTGACCATAGTCGACCAAGACAGACCAAGCCTCCTGGGCATCGAATGGTTCGCGCCATTGGGCATCGGGATGACCGGGGTCGATCGAGTGACTACAACCGGCTGGGAAGACGACCTCATCCGAGAATTCCAGGACGTTTTTGACGGCTCACTTGGCAAGTATCGGGGAAATCCCATTTCTTTCAATCTAAACCCCCAAATAGCCCCACGAAGAATAAAAGCCAGGCGAGTTCCTTTTGCACTAAAGGCAAAAATAGAGGAACAGCTGGACAAATTAATAGCCCAAGGGGTGTTAGAACCTGTGGACCATGCCAAGTGGGAAATGCCTATTGTCACACCCATTAAACCTGACAGGTCCATCAGAATCTGTGGTGACTATAAGGCTACCCTGAACCACGCATTACAACCAAGCGCATACCCGGTGCCAGTAGTCCAGCATTTGCTTCATTCCCTGGGAAAAGGCAAAGTTTTCGCCAAACTCGACTTGGCACAAGCCTATCAACAACTCCCAGTGGACCCAGAAACAGCAGAAGCACAGACTATAGTCACCCATAAGGGCGCATTCAAATGTCACCGGCTCCAATTTGGAGTAAGCGTGGCCCCTGGCGTCTTCCAGAGTCTGATGGAACGCCTTCTAAATGGCATACAAGGAGTCATTCCCTATTTTGACGACGTCCTAATCTCGGCCAGAGATGAAACTCAATTAAGGAACAGACTCAAAGAAGTATTAACTAAGTTTAGGGAATCTGGCCTCAAGGTAAATAGAGAAAAGTGCTGTTTAATTAAGAACAGCGTCGAATTCCTGGGCTACTCAATAGACGGAGAGGGTATCCACCCCACAGACAAAAAAGTTAAAGCAATCAAAGACGCTCCTGAACCAAGAAATAAAACCGAACTACAAGCATTCTTAGGATTAATTAATTTTTATAACGTGTTCCTGCCAAACAAAGCCACTATAGCAGAACCGTTACACCGTCTGCTAGACAAAAAGGCAACTTGGACTTGGGGTTACAAAGAAAAAAAAGCCTTCCAAAATATTAAAAGCTTGCTAACATCAACAAGCATCCTCATCCAATTTAGCAACACTCTGCCATTAACAGTGACCTGCGACGCCTCACCATATGGAGTAGGTGCCATCCTGAGCCACCAACTACCTGATGGCAGAGAAGCACCCGTCGCATATTACTCTAGGACTCTATCAAAAACCGAGCGGAATTACAGCCAATTGGACAGGGAAGCTCTAGCAATTGTCGCTGGAGTAAAACGCTTCCACGAATACTTATATGGGCGGACTTTTCAAATCATAACGGACCACAAACCGCTAATGGGGATTTTGGCGGGAAACAAGCCAACACCTAATATACTGTCCCCAAGAATGACGAGATGGTCAGAGTTCCTAGCAGCTTATTCCTACACTCTGACACATCAGCCAGGGAAACAAATTTCCCATGCGGACGCTTTGAGCAGAGCACCCTTACCAGCAACCGACGAAGACCCGGCACCAGCAATGACAACGCTACAAATCGAGACTTGCCCCGATCTACCCATATCAGCGTATGATGTCGCCAGAGCCACCGCGAAAGACTCATTGACTGCCCGCGTTCTTAGCTGGGTAGGTAAAGGCTGGCCGGAGAATCAAAAAAGTGAAAACTTTAAACCTTTCCGGTCCAGACAGACTGAACTTTCAATCCAAAAGGGGTGTTTGTTGTGGGGTGATCGGGTAGTAATCCCTGCCAAATTACAGCCCAGGGTACTTAAGTTGTTACATGAAGGGCACCCGGGAATGGTTAAGATGAAAAGCCTTGCCAGAAGTTATGTTTGGTGGCCGGGTATTGATAAGGACATAGAGTATTGGGTAAGCTCATGCCACAAATGCCAGGCAATTAGACCATCCCCACCAAAAGCACCCGTTAAGGACTGGGAAAACCCTCGGGGACCTTGGTCAAGAATACACATTGATTTCGCGGGTCCTACCAAGGGGCATACCTTTCTGATTGTCGTTGATGCCTATTCAAATTGGCTTGAAGTAAAAGTTATGCCATCAACGACAACAGAAACTGTAATTAAAAAGCTGGACAACCTTTTTGCCACCCATGGCATACCGGACGTTCTTGTCTCGGATAACGGGCCACAGCTAACCAGCATACCATTTGAGCAATACCTTGCCTCCCTAGGTATAAGACATGCCCTAACCGCGCCGGCTCACCCGGCTGCGAACGGCAGGGCTGAGAGAATGGTCTGGTTTACTAAAGAAGGTTTGGAACGAATGGACGCTGGAGATGTCCAACAGAAAGTAAACCGTTTGCTCACACTCCAGCACATAACGCCCAGTACCATAACCAATAAGTCCCCAGCAGAATTACTTATGGGGCGAAAATTAAGATCTCACCTTGATAGGTTACACCCAAATTTTACCCCAGAAAACCCCCCTGACTCCTCTACACGGTTCAGACAATTCGAAATAGGCGATTTGGTATACGCTAAAAACTTCACCGGGGACCCGGTATGGCTACCAGGACAGATTATCCAAATTACAGGCCCCAAATCCTACCGATTAAAATTAGACGATGGCAGAGAATGGAAGCGGCACATAGACCAGCTTCGATCTCGAATTATAGAGAGAACCACAGACTTACAAACATTCACCGAAAAAACCGGCGAATTGCAAACCAAGGTGGGGGGGGAAAGGCGAGAAATAAATAAAGAACTGTTTAAAACCAAACCCAATGAAACATACGAACAAAAAGAGCAAATAAAAGACTCACTGTTTGGAGAGACTTGCGTGAAGAGCCCATCGGAAGGGGCCAGCCAAGCCAGCTCGACCTGCCCAGAGGAAACGGGAGGGAGCGGCAAAACCGTCAGCCTAAGAAACTCAGGCGGCGGTAAAATGGCTGACTCACCCTTCCAGACGGTTCCAGGGAGAAGGACGGACGACACAGCAGCCCCATCCGAACCGGTCGAAGTCTGCACTGAGAATGAACCGCGCAAGTCAAGTCGAGTCTGGAAAAGCCCCGCCTACCTGCGAGACTACGTCACCACGTAGGACTGAACTAAGGGGGGAGGGGTGTTCTATATGTAAAGTGGGTGACTCCAAATCTACAAACCTGATTGGTCAATAAAATGAACATTGGATTGGTTCACTAGGAACCAATCCAAAGAGCTGCTAAAAGGCGGCAAATCTAAACAACTGCCATTGGCTGCAAGCAGGCAAGCCAGCCTGTATAAAAGGCTGGCCTCAGCTTCAGCCAAGTGTTCCTATTTACTAACTAGTTGAAGAATAAAGTATTTGTTGTTGGAACCCGGTCTACCTCGTGTGTTTTCCGAACAAAACAAACTATTCTTCCTAGGTCTTAGCCTCAGGCCCCTCACCATCTTCATTGCTCTTCTCTGCACTCTTTCAGGTCCCCAGTGGCCTTCCTGTACTGGGTGTGCAGAACTGGACACGGCATTCCCGAGCATGAGGCATCTGGCTATTCTGGGGCACCAGCACTTCGTATGAGCCAGCAATGTGCCGCAGCTGCCAAAAAAGCCAAGGCAGTCCTGGACTGCATCAACAGAGGGACAGCATCAAGAGCACGAGAAGCAATCCTGCCTGCGTCCAGTTCTGGCTGCTGCAATAAAGAAAGGGGGCTGAGTCCTCAGTTGCCCCCGACCCCCCAGCTCAGGAACACAGCCAGGCTTTTAGGGCCTTATGAAAGGCTAGGAGGGCTGGGGCCATTTCGATCTCCAAAGGTGGGGGGATGTTCCACAGAAGAGCGGCCACTGTGAAAAGTGTTCTGTATAAAATGGTATACTCCAAACTATGCAATCTGATTGGCTAAAAGACTAAGCATTGGATTGGTTCACTAGGAATCTGTCCAAAAGAGCCGCTGAAAGGCGGCAAAGTTAAATAGCTGCCATTGGCTACAAGCCGGCAGGCAAGCCTGTATAAAAAGGCTGCTGCGGCTTCAGCCAAACCATTCCGTTACTGTTGCTTACTTCAGTAAAGACTTTGGAACCTGGTCTACCTCACGTTTTTCCGGACGGAACACTGGCGACGAAGGTGGGATCATCCTAAACTCGAGACCGAGCACACGGCAGAAAGAATTCCAGACTAAAGCAATGGCTGGGAATAACGCGCCGCCCGCACCCTTCAATCCCAACGAAGAGGATTGGGAGTCATACGTAGACTGTTTCCTGATGTTCTTAGAGAGCAACGAAATGAAAGAGATCTCAGACCAGAGGAAGAGGGCTGTACTCCTAACGCATTGTGGACCAACCATATTTAAAATGGCCAAAGCATTGGCAAAGCCCAGAGACGTGAAACAAATGACCTAGTCTGAACTTCACCGAATGTTAAAGGCCCACTACGCACCAGTAGTGTCAAATCTCATCAAGTGGCATGAATTCTACAAAAGGGATCAGAAGGAAGGCGAAACCATCACTGACTTCGTGGCAGCTCTCCGACAACTGGGGGGAGCTTGCGAGTTCCTGAACTTAGATGAAGCCATGCGAGATCGAGTTGTCCTAGGTCTGAGAGACTCTAACTTACAAAGTAAACTACTAAATAAACCCAATATCACAGTGGCTGAAGCGATCGCAGAAGCCACAGCAGCAGAAGCCACAAAAAAGTCAGTGGCCACTATGAAGCAAATGAATTCAAATAATGACACGATGACCCTATCCAGAGGAAAGAAGCAAGCTCCCACCACAACTCATCACGAAGAATTCGACAGTCCATCAGAAACAGAAGATGAGGACGATGAGGTCCATCACCTGTACGCCAACAAAAAAAGGCACGAAAAAAGAAATTGGCGGGAATGCGCTGGCTGCGGGGGAAACCACCCTCGAGCCGATTGCAGATTCATTGATGCCATCTGCCGAGCTTGCAAGAAGGGGACATATCAAAAAAGTCTGCAGGAATCGAAAAAATAACAGCCCAAACAAACGCAGTAACTCCCCACTACCAGCTGAAGCAAAGCAAGCCGAAAAGAAATGGGAGCGCAACAAACGAACTGGCAACCGAGAAAAGACCTATCAAACTGTCACTATTGGAAGCGCCCAGACGGAAAGCGGGAGAAAAGTCAAAATTGTTGTAAAAATTGAAGGAAGCCCCTGCAAGATGGAAGTCAACTCAGGATCCTTCCTGTCAATGGTGTCTTGGAACACAATCAGATGGCTGGTTCCAAACATCAAATTAAAAGAACTCCAGAAACAAAAATTAACTTTAAAAGACTACCAAGGAAACTGAATCCCTGTAGTCAGTCTAGGACATTTCCGAGTCACATACAAGCAGCATGCTGAAGTCCTGCCTCTAACCATAGTCGACCGGGACCGCCCCAGCCTCCTGGGCATTGAATGGTTCGCACCATTGGGCATCGGAATGACTGGGGTGAGCCGAGTAGCCACAACCGACTGGGAAGAGAGCCTGATACAAGAGTTCCAGGACGTCTTCGACAGCACCTTAGGCAGGTACCGGGGGACCCCAATTTCCTTTAGTTTAGACCCTCAGGTAGCACCTAGAAGATTAAAAGCCAGACGAGTCCCCTTTGCTTTAAAGGTCAAAATTGATGAACAATTAAATAAATTAATTGAGCAAGGGGTCATAGAACCAATTGACCACGCTAGGTGGGAAACACCAATAGTAACACCTGTTAAATCTGACGGGTCGGTACGCATACCCTGTGCCAATCGTGCAACATTTACTGCACTCGCTAGGGGGAGAAATTTTTTTTGCCAAGCTTGATTTAGCCCAGGCATATCAACAGCTTCCAGTAGACCCAATAACGGCTGAGGCACAGACAATAGTAACTCACAGAGGGGCATTCAAATGTAACAGACTTCAATTTGGAGTGAGCGTTGCCCCAGGTGTTTTCCAAAGCCTTATGGAACGCCTATTAAATGGAATTAAAGGAGTCGTGCCATATTTTGATGATTTCCTAATTTCAGCTAAAAACACGACCCCATTTAGAGAAAAGACTGAAAGAAGTGCTAACAAAATTTAGAGAATCCGGCCTGAAAGTCAAAAAAGAAAAATGCTGTTTAATGACTGATCACGTCGAATTTTTGGGGTATTTAATTGACGGTGAGGGTATACACCCTACAGAAAAAAAAGTCAAGGCTATTAGAGACGCACCACAGCCAAAAAACAAAACGGAATTGCAAGAATTTTTGGGTCTAATAAATTTCTATAACATATTCCTCCCCCACAAAGCAACGATAGCAGAACCATTACATCGCTTACTGGATAAAAAAACTAGTTGGACTTGGGGGCATAGAGAGCAAAAAGCATTCCAAGGCATAAAAAATCTGTTAACCTCTGACACCGTTCTTATTCAGTTTAGTAACACACTTCCATTGACAGTCACCTGTGACTCCTCACCATTTGGAGTTGGTGCCATCCTGAGCCACCAATTGCCTGACGGGAGAGAGGCACCTGTCACCTTTTACTTGAAAACACTTTCTAAAGCAGAACGCAACTATAGTCAAGTAGACAGAGAAGCCCTGGCAATTGTCGCCGGAGTTAAACGTTTTCACGAGTACCTCTATGGGAGAACATTTTCAATCGTAACTGACCATAAACCACTACTAGGAATTTTGGCGGGAAACAAACCCACACCGAACATTTTATCTCCTCGAATGACTAGATGGTCAGAATTCCTAGCAGAGTACTTTGATACATCGACCTGGGAAACAGATCTCCCATGCAGACGCATTAAGTCGAACACCGCTGCCAATGACGGAGGAAGACCCAGCACCAACAATTATCACCCTGCAAATAGAAACCTGCCACGAGCTACCAATATCTGAACATGATGTCACCAGAACAACCCCTAAAGACCCAGTGACTGCCTGCATTTTAAATTGGGTAGGTAAAGGTTGGCCAGAAAACCAAAAAACTGAAAACTGTAAACCTTTCCGGACCAGACAGACTGAACTGTCAATACAAAAGGGGTGTTTATTGTGGGGTGATCAGGTGGTAATTCCTTCCAAATTACAAACTAGAGTGTTGGGTATGCTTCATGAAGGCCACCCAGGCATTGTGAAAATGAAAAGCCTGGCTAGGAGCTATGTATGGTGACCTGGTTTAGACAGAGATATTGAGTACTAGGTTGCCACATGCAATAAATGCCAGAAAACCAGGCCATCACCCCCACAAGCTCCTATAAGGGATTGGGAGACGCCACGAGGCCCTTGGTCTCAGATCCATATTGACTTTGCGCGTCCGACCAGGGGGCATACATTCTTGATTGTTGTAGATGCATACTCGAATTGGTTAGAAGTCGCAGTAATGTCATCTACAACAACCGACGCCATTATAAAAAAGCTAAACAAACTATTTGCAACCCATGGGTTGCCGGACATCCTAGTGTCCGACAATGGGCCACAACTGACCGCTATACAATTTGAACAATACCTAGCCTCTTTAGGCATACGCCATGCACTAACTGTGCCAGCCCACCCAGCGGCAAATGGTAGGGCTGAGAGAATGGTCAGATTTACCAAGGAGGGTTTGGAGAAAATGGACTCAGAGGACGTCCAAGATAAAGTCAACTGTTAACTAACCCTTCAACATATCACCCCCAGCACTGTAACTAACAAAAGTCCGGCAGAATTATTAATGGGGAGGAAACTTAGATCACATTTGGATAGGTTACATCCAAATTACACCTTTGAGAAACCCCCCGACTCCTCCAGCCGTTTCCACACGTTTGAAATCGGCGACCTAGTCTATGCAAAGAACTTTACCGGAGACCCTCTATGGCTTCCAGCCACAATCACACAAATAACAGGCCCCCGGTCCTACCGTCTGACCATAGACGATGGCAGGGAATGGAAGCAGCATATAGACCAGCTTCGTTCCCGGAATGTTGAGCGAAATATGACCGTGCAACCTCCAACAATAAAAATGGACGAAAACAAAACCAAAGGGGGGGGGGAATACAAGAAAATAATACTGAAGGAAAAAACGAACTGTTAAAAATAAACCCAGAACATCTAACCAATCAAAAAGAGCAAAAAGAACACTTACGGTTAGATGAAACTGGCAGAAATAATCCATAGGTAGAGGAACCCGTCCTGGAAGGGGCCAGCAAAGCCAGCTCGACCTGCCCAGGAAAACCAGGAGGGAGCAGCAAAACCACCGGCCTGAGCAACTCAAGCGGCAGCAACCTTGCTGACTCACCCTTCCAGGCAGTTCCATGGAGAAGAGCTGGAGAGACAGCGACCCCATCCGAACCACTCGAAGTCTCCAGCAAGAAGGAACCGCGCAAGTCGAGTCAGCAGAAGCCCCACCTACCTGCGCGATTACATCACCCACATAGGACTAAACTAAGGGGGGAGGGGTGTTCTGTATAAAATGGTATACTCCAAACTATGCAATCTGATTGGCTAAAAGACTAAGCATTGGATTGGCTCATTAGGAACCAATCCAAAAGAGCTGCTGAAAGGCGGCAAAGTTAAATAGCTGCCATTGGCTACAAGCCGGCAGGCAAGCCTGTATAAAAAGGCTGCCACGGCTTCAGCCAAATCGTTCCGTTACTGTTGCTTACTTCAATAAAGACTTTGTTTGTTGGAACCCGGTCTACCTTGCATTTTTCCGGATGGAACAAAAAGGCTCATCTTCTGGCCACCCTCTAGTTCTGTGGCACTAAGCAAGCTTTCAGGGACACCTTGACTGACTGACTGATTTCATTTGATTTCTATAGCTACCCATCTCAACAGCTTACAATTCAGAACATTATTTTTAAATCATTTTATATTTATTTTTTTATTTATTTATTCATAAGATTTTTATGGTTCTAGAATCAGTGACTCTGGGTGGATTACAAGCAACGAAATACCCCACATAAAAGGAGTAAAAACTAACACCTACACTCACACTCCTGGTGACAAGAAGCAATCGAAGAAGCCATTTGATTCCACCACTCGGGGTTCCCCAGGTCTTGCCAGGAAATGTCAAAGTGGAGGCCAGCCCACACTCCATGGGAATGATGCTCCAAGGAGAAGGCCCTTTTTCTGGGTCCTACCAGAGGGACCTCCTCAGGACAGGGGGGGTGCGCCCTGCCTCCCTGTTCTGGTGGGTCGGGTGGGTGTAACTAGGAAGAGACGGTCCTTACAGCTAACCTGCTCTTAAGCCACATAGAGCCCACCTGGGTCCATTAGTAGCTGGTGGCCAACCGACTTAGTAAGTCCTACCCTCCTCCAAGGGGGTACAGCTCGAGAGAAAGTCATTGCCATTAGACTGTGATCTGACCAGGAGAAGGCACCAGAGACAGGCCTACCAATTCCCTGTGCTTGGGAGCAGCAGAGCCAGTTTTTTAGAGCTGTATGGAAGGCTAGCAGGGTTAGGGCCATTCTGGTCTCTGAAGAGAGGATGTTCCACAGAGTAGAAGTCTCCCCTTCTGTCCCTGCCAGCTGACATCCTGTGATTGACAGCATCTGCTGCAGGTCCGTTCTGTTTGACCTGGTTGGATGGGTAGAGACTTGGGACCCTATGGTACCCAAGCCATGTACGGCTTCATAGGGAACCACCAGCACCTTGAATTACACCCAGAAACATACCAATAACCATGGCAACTCATGCAGGAGGGGTGTTACCTGTGCCCTGTATTTGGCACTGGTTATGGCCTGTGCAGCTGCATTCTGCAGCAGTTGAAACTTCTGAATAACCTTCAAGGGCAGCCCCACATAGAGTGCATTACAGTTGTCTAATCGGGAGGTTACGAGAGTTACTCTGAGCTTCTTTATTATTATTTTGGCAGGAGCTCAGCCATTTCCATTCCCATTTAAAGATAGGACAGGTGCCAGGGCGAGATCCAATGCCCACCTACCTACCTACCTGTGGGATGACTGCTGGGGGTCTCCTGGCGGTGGATAGTGACATCTGCATCTTTCCCATCTGTTTGGTGGCCTGAAAAGGTCACAGGAGGAGAGGAAGTTCAAATGTAAACCGGGACATCACCCTCAATTCCCAGAATTATAGTCCCCGTTTTCTAGAATAGGATGACCTGAAGAGGTCAGTCTATGGGGATGAGAATCCTTGCAAAGTGCCTGGGTGTCTTTGCAACAGCTCTCCAATCTCCCACATCTTTCCAGTTTGGTCACTAAACTTGGTGACCTTGGCATCAATACTACTCTCTGGAATTGGATACTGGACTTCCTGAGAAACAGACCACAACATGTCAAGTTGAATAATTCCACCTCATCTACCATCACACTAAGTACTGGCATTCCCCAAGGCTGTGTGCTGAGTCCCTTCCTGTTCTTTCTTTTAAACCTATGATTGCAGGCCTAGGCATGGCTCCAAAACCATAATCAAGTTCGCAGACGAGCTGACAATAACTTATTACTCAACACTAACAAGACCAAAAAGCTCATTGTGGATTTCAGGAAGAAGAATGTTTACCTACATTCTCCAATATAAATCAACAAGAGAACGAGAGAACATGTCACCAACTTCAAGTTCCTGGGGATCCACCTCTCTGAGGATCTGTCCTGGCAGATCAACACTACCAGTCTGATCAAGAAAGCTCACCAACGCCTCTTCTTCCTGAGATTACTGAGGAAGAACCACCTTTCCCAAACTATTATGATCAAATTCTACTGCTGTGCAGTTGAGAGCGTGCGTCCTAACCAGCTGTATTTCAGTCTGGTATGGAAATTGCACCATTAAAGAAGGGAAGGAATTACAGAGGATGGTGAAAACCACCCAACGCATTATAGGGATCCCACTTCCTGCCATTGTGGCCATTCAGAGGAAACGATGTCTGCGAAAAGCCCACAGCATCATTAAGGACTCCTCCCATCCAGCCCATAAACTGTTTACCCTTCTTCCATCTGGAAGGAGGTTCAGGTGCCTGCAGTCTCCAACACAGCGGTCTCCTTATTGAATTCCTTAACTTGTCTATTCCTACATAGACACTGATACTTTCTTTGATAATTTGCTGTATAAACTGTCTGTGCATTATACAGTATTGATGTATCTTAGCCATCGTTTG
This sequence comes from Laticauda colubrina, assembly GCA_015471245.1. Classification (NCBI taxonomy): domain Eukaryota; kingdom Metazoa; phylum Chordata; class Lepidosauria; order Squamata; family Elapidae; genus Laticauda; species Laticauda colubrina. The sequence continues at coordinate 3,015,064 of BLBF01000336.1, forward strand.
GGTTTGTGGGTGGCATTAGCCAGGGCTCTGGATTCGAATTCTTCCATGAACAGGTTTGCAATGACGAGTGGTGACAGTGACAGTGGTGAATTCATAGGGGCTCCTTCAATTTGCTTGTATCTTTGTCCTTTGTATATGAAATATGTGTTGCTTAAGCAGTGTTCTGTTAGTTCCATGAGGTGTTTAGCTGGTTGGTATTTATTTTTGATGATTTCAAGAGTTTCTTTTATTGGGACTTGAGTGAATAGTGAAACCACGTCGAAACTTACAAACAGATCTTCTTGTTCCACGTGTAGATCTTTGATCATTTCTAAGAAGTGGTATGAGTTTTGTACATATGAAGCTGTGGTTTCAGCATGGGGCTAATGCCACCCACAAACCCAAACTGTGGCTAAGATACATTGATGACACATTTGTGATTTGGCCCCATGGAAAAGAAAACCTAAACAATTTCCTAACACACCTAAACAGCACATACCCCAAAATCAAGTTCACCATGGAAATGGAAATAAACAAACAACTACCATTCCTAGATGTACTAATCTACAAAAGAACAGATGGCACACTAGGACACACCGTAAACCAGAAGAAAACACACACCAACCACTACCTCAACGCCCAATTCCACCACCACCCAGCACAGATAAATTCCGTGGCCAAAACACTAATCGCCAGAACCAAACGCCTGGCAGACAAGACACATAAAGACTGAACTATGCACCCTGACTAAAGTATTGACAGCCAACGGATTCCACAAAAACAAAATCACCAGCTTGATCCACAAAAACACACCAAGACATAACAGAGACCTAGAAGATCAACAGACCTATGGAACAGCTGCCCTGCCCTACATAAGAGGTACTACAGACAAAATCAGTAAGATACTACACAGGCATCACATCAAGACTGCCTTCAAAACAGACAAAAAAATAGCAGCCATCCTTAAAAACCCCAAAGACAAAATTGACCTGGAAAACCAAGGCATATACGAAGTTCTCTGTGCATCATGCCCGGCCACATACATTGGACAGACCAATAGAAGAATAAGTACCCGCCTGGATGAACACAAAAATGCAGTAAAAAAGCTGGAACACACCTCCTCAGTAGTCCAACACATGAAAACCACAGGTCACAGCATCAACTTCAATGGCACTAAAACCCTGGCCACTATAGAAAACCCCAGCCACAGAATCAGAGAAGCCATAGAGATTGAAAAAAGACCTGACAGCATGAATAGAAGAGATGATTCCACCAGACTGTCAATCATTTGGAAGCCTGCACTCTCAAATAGAAAGATCCCCATGCCACAAGCCAGGCAAACACCTGGGCAAAAACAGACTCCCTCTGATAGCTCCAACCCAACCCCCCCACCAGGCACCCAGGTGAAACCCAGCTTGCTAATGAAGAGCAGCCGTCCCTTCACACGGAGCCAAGCTGCACTAAAAGCCTCCAACACAAGAACAGACTGTTGCCAGCCAATCAAAGCCACAAAACAGACAGAAGAAACCAGGAACACCAATCAATCAAACTCCAAGTCCAATGAACACAGGTCCAGGCTCCCAACCAATCAGAATGGACCAGCCTCAAATTTAAAACCAGGAGCTGTAAGACCCATATCCATACAGAAGCCTGATGATGGCAGATGAGATTCTACTGAAACGTTGCTTCAACTTTAACAGAACTACAATGACGTGGGATATTACCCGAAGGAAGCTAAACAGCACACATGTAAGTACCCGCGAAAACCTAAGAAAACATATATATATATATATATATATATATATATATATATATATATATATATATATATATATATTTATTTATTTATACTTCATTGTTGTTTTGTACTTCTGGTTAGATGCTAACTACATTTTGTCGCGTTCATGTGCAATGACAATAAAGTTGAATCTAATCTAATCTAATATCCCCAAACCTTTCAAATTCCACTTGCTTATTTTGCAGACTATGGCGGTATTTTAAGTACCACAACAATACAAAGCTTGGTGAAAGAAAGAATATGCCCAGGAGCTGAGTCAGTGCTTCCTGGAAGAAAACTGTCTGGTTGGTTTATCCAAGAAATGAAGGGACTTTCATTTCTCCAAGGAAGCGGAGGGGAAGGACCACTTCCTGTTTGTTTGTTTATTTATTATTTAACATCACTATAAATGGTCACCCAGGTTGCTAAACGGAACTTTAGGCTGCTAATAAAAATTATATAAATAATATAAATTAAATCATGAATAACAAAAATATCAATATCTCTTTCAATATGTAAGGACAAGAGTTAGGTCTGGTCAGGAGGTGACCAGCAAGTACAGGTAGTTCTTGACTTACAGCAATTCATTTAGTGAAGGTTCAAAGTTGTAATGGCACTGAAAAAACTGAATTATGACCGTTTTTCACATTAAGATTGCTGCAGCATTCCCAGGGGATCCAAATTCAGATTCTTGACAACTGACTCATATTTATGATGGTCCCAGTGTCCTGGAATCATGTGATCCCCTTTGCAACTTTCTGACAAGTAGGAAGCCACATTAATTTAACAATTGTGTAATTTACACCTGTAGCGATTCGCTTAACAACTGTGGCAAGAAAGGTCATAAAATGGGGCAAAACTCACTTAACAACTGCCTTGCTAGCAATGGAAATTTGGGACTGAGTTGTGGTCTTAAGCTGAGGACTACCTCTACTTGGCACCCAGCTGCAAGGGGCTGTGAAAGACCACCAGCCAGAAGCCCCTTGGCAACCCACTCCAGGGCCTCAGCTCTCCTGTGCAAAGGGGCCCCAGAGGTCTTTGGGCTCTCAGACTGCCCCCCTCCCAGCTCCAGGTGAGGGGAAGGAAAGCCTTTGATCACAGACCGCAGCCCCGGCTTGCCAACGCCACCTCAGACCCAGCTGTGTGCCATGGTGAGACAAGGGCTTGGAGCTCGTCTAGGACGGCCTTGTTGCTGAACTCCTTCTCAAGCAGATGCCCTCCACGAACAGGGCTCAAAGCCCAGCTGACTTGCTCCTTGGCAGCACTTTCCAGCCACCAGCCCAGAGTCTCCAAGCAGTACAGTAGTTGGTGCATTTAGATGGGCATTGAAGGGTTAACCTCCACAGATTAGTATGGGCCCCTATGCTCGTGGGGCCCACGAGCAAGTGCCCACCACGCGTTAAGACAGCCCTGCTCCCCACCTGGTTTCCCAGAGGCTGCTCCGGACGGCTTGGCTCCCTTTTTCACCGGACTTCTCCCCGCGGCTTTCTTGGAACTCATGCTCCGAAACTGAGGGGAGAATAATGGAAGTGGGGAGGGGGCGCGGGGAGGAGACGCCCCAGGGCGACATCCACGGCCACCGTGCAGCCTAAACAGACGTCAAAACAGGCCATCTACCGGCCAGCATGACGGGCAGCTCCCACGGGGACTGCAAGAGAACGGCAGAAAGGCCGACTCACGCCGGTCTCCGGGCTTGAACTGTTGCGGGGGCACGGGGGGGGGGGGGGGGTGTCAGGCGCTGGGGTCCTTCAGCCCTGGGAGCCCCTCCCCCCGAGCGTGGGAAAGGAAGGCGGGAGTGCAGCCTTGGGCTCCTCCGGGGCCTCCTAATCCTCCTGGCCCTGCTCAGCGCTCCTGGGACTCAGACCCGAGCCAAGCAAAGGGGGCGGGGGGCTCTTTGCCCACGGGATGCCCTTGTCCCCGCCGGGCGATCGCTGCCGAGGGGTGGGGCGGGGACCGCGGAAGGCCCCCAGGCATGCCCGGCTGGCTGGCGCCCCTCGCGACCTCCCGCGGCTGAAAAGTGCGGGCGCTGCGCTCGGGGACACCCACCCGGGGGGACGCCTGCCCGCTGGCCGGGCTCCCACGCGCGCCTGCCCCCGTCGCCCGGCAACCAGCGCGCCCTCTCGGCGAAGGCGGGGCCGGGCGCGCTGCCTGGCGGCGGTCGTTCCCGGTCTCGCCTCAGACTCCCTATGCCCCGGTTCCGGCGGCAAAGAGGCACGTCGGAGAAGCTCTCCGAGGGAAGACCAAACAGGCGTTGGCCGGTCGGTCCGAGCTGCGAAGCGCGCAGGGGCCGGTCCTTCGCCCCACCCGCGCCACCAGCCGGACAGGTTGGGAAAGGCGTCTGAGCCCTCCGGGGACACCACAGCCCCCGCCCCCGCGCCGAAGGGCGGAAAAGCGCATTTAGCGGGAGTCGTTCCCCCGGGCCCTGTGGAAAGTCCACCCCACCCCTGGCCAGGGAAGAGGGGCCCAGCGTGGGGGGCCGGGTCATCCGCGGGCTCACGGGGTGACGTCCCTGTTCTGTGTTGCTCCAAGCGCCCCCCCCCCCAAGAATGGGGCTAAAGGTTTTGGGGTCTCCTCCATTCCGCTCTCTCGACTCCCCCCCAGGTCGGAACCCAGAAAAGAATCCTAGAACTGGCAGTGCCAGGAGGGATCATGCAGGCCAGGCTCCTGCTCGTCCAATCGGAGCGTCTCTGTTCCCAATGCACCAGCACAGGAGGCAGCCCTGCGTCTGGCAGCTGTCCGTGGGCTGGGCAGCCCGCCGTGTCCCACCACAGGCCTTCCTCCCAAGTTCAACTCCCTGGCTCTCGTCCGGGGCAATAGAGAAGGAGCCAGTTCCCTTTTCGGTGGCATAACCACCCTCTCGATACAGGACAACAGCCGTTCCAGCCCCATAGCCATATTTTCTTTCGGCCAAAGTTTCCTCCCAAGGTTTTGTTTGCAGACCCCCATTTTAGGAGGCCCCCTCTGTATGTGCACACAAGGTGTCACCAAACGAGGCAGCACTGTGGATGAGACTCAAAGTTGAAGGGGTGGGGGTGCTATTGCTACCACTCGAGCCTTTCAACCCCTTGAATTCCTTTGCTCTCCTCTAAAACGTGATGTTCCTCTATGAAGGAAAGTTTTGGATAGATGTGGTTTTGTGCCTTCCGCTCGAGAATTCCTCATTAAGTCACCACTTCACTTGGAGGAAAGCTTCAAATGGGCATTCATTATTTTATAATGAAGCGCATTCATTATTTTTATCAATGGGAGAGCAGAGGAACATTTACCAAGTTTGCAGATGATGCCGAAGGAAGGATGGCTATAGTCTTAAGGTGGCAGGGAGAATCATTTGCAAAGTTGGGCTGAAATGAACAGGATGGGTCTGATCTGGATGGGCAGAATGTAGGGTAGAAATAGGCACAAGAGACACCTGGCTTGGTAGCAGCTCCCGTGAAAAGGATTCAGAGGTCCTTCCTGACCACCAGTTGATCACGAGATGCAGCCTGATTCGGCAGCTGGGTCCCACTGGCCGACGGATGCAAAACATATGCAAAAGGGACACAGCGGATGAGCAAAATTTGGGGGTGCTCCATCCGTTGCCATCCACTCCAAAAAGTGGCAAAAATTTGCATAAACAGAACGGAAAAGAAAGGAAAAGAACGGACATGGGTAGTACATAGCGGGGATGTTAAATGGATGTTCATAGGAAGTCTAGAGGATGTATATAGGATGCAAACCGTTCACTGCGCATCCTTTCTATTTCCATGCTACTAACGCTGTGTAGACGTTCCGTGTACCTTTTGTTTCCTCCCTCTTTCCGTTTTCAGCTGCAGCGGATGTGAGTTGAGGGGATGCCCAGAGGATGCAGAGAGGATACAGCGGATGTTTAACGGATGATAAACGGACATAGAACGTTTGTTGCTCATATGTCACAGATTTACATCATACACAGGGGAAAGTTCATCCGTTCACAAAGTTTTGTGCAGCTCAAAACTTCTTGAGCGGATGAAATCTCAGTGGATGGATGCTCAAAGGATAGAGTGTATGAAACACGTATGCAATGAGTACACAATGGATGCACAGCGTTTTCCAACGTTTTTTAACGTTTTACATCCTCTTTGCATCCGTTGGTGCAGTGGGATAGGGGCTTAAGAGGCAAACCCTGTCGCTGGGTGCATTAATCAGAATGGAGAGGACTTATGTGGTGAGAAGTGTTCCAGTTGAGGCTGAATCTTTGGTTGCAGCCCAAACACCTCGGGTCTGTTCCCAACTCTTTGATTCTATCAATTGATCAGTCAATCAGAACAGAGCTGTAAGGAACCTTGGAGGTTTTCTAGTCCAACTCTCTGCTCAAGCAGGAGACCCTGTGCAATTTGAGTCAGCTGGCTGTCCAGTCTCTTAAAAACCTCCAGTGATGGAGCGCCCATGACTTCTGAAGGCAAAGCTGTTCCACTGGTTAATTGTTCTGTTAGGAAGTTTCTCCTTAATTCCAGGTTGCTTCTCTCCTTGATGAGTATCCTCATTATTTCTTGTTCTGGTTACAGCTGCTTTGGAGAATAAATCAATCCCCTTCTCTTTGTGGCAACACCTCAAATACTCCCCTTCTTTTCTCTAGATTAGCCATACCTAAATCCTGCAAACATTCTTTATGTTTTTGTCTCCAGGCCTTTAATCATCTTAGTTGCTTTTCTTTGCACTTTTTCCAAAGTCTCAACATCTTTTTGTAATGTGGTGACCAAAACTGAATGCAGTATTCCATGTGATCTTACTAAGGATTTATAAAGTGGTACTGATACTTCACGTGATTTTGATTCTATGTTTCTGTTTATGCAATCAAGGATTGTATTAGCTTTTTTGGCTGCTGCCTCACATTGCTGCCTCATATTTAAGTGATTGTCCTCGAGCACTTCCAGGTCCATCTCACACTTACTGTTTTTGAACCAGTTTTCACCTAATCTATAATTATACATTTGGTTTTCCTGCTTTTCTCCACATTAAATTTCATTTTTTAATAGGGCCCATTGTCAACATCTTTTTAGATCCTGAGCTTGTCTTCTGGGGTATTGGCTATTCCTGCCAGTTTTGTACCAAAATGCAAAAATGATTATCCCTTCTATTCACTCATCTAAGTTATTTATGAAGATATTGAAGAGTACTGGGCCTAAGATGGAACCTTGTGATATTCCACTGCTTCCTTCTATGTGGATGTAGTACCATTAAGGACAACTTGTCGTCCAGTTATTAATCTATCTAGTGGTGATGCTGTCTATCCCACATTTTTCTAGCTTACCAAGAAGTAGTTTGTGGTCTACTTTGTCAAATGGGTGACTGAAATCTAAGTATACTATGTCTACAGCATTTTGCTGGTCTACTAATTTCATCATTTTGTCAAAGAATTAAATAGGACTGGTTTGGTGTGATCTATTTTTAACAAACCAATGCTGACTTCTAGTTATAACTTTATTTGTTTCTAGATTTCACAGCTGTTTTTTGATTATTTTTTCCAGTATTTTCCCATGTATTGATGTTAGGCTGATTGGTTTCCTGGGTCTGGGTTTTTTGTTTTTTGGAAGATGGGAACCACATCACCTCTTTTCCAATTCTCAGCTAGTTTTCCAGTGCTCCAGGATTTTTGAAAGATATGGTACAATGGTTCTGAGATGACATCGACCAGCTCCTTCAGAACTCTGGGGTATAATCCATCAGGTCCAGGTGATTTCTATTCATCAAGATCAGATAGGTGTTCTCTTACTATTTTCTTATTTTACTTTTTATTTCTAATCTGTCTTTTACAATTATGTTTTTGGTAGGTTGGGCTATAGTTTCTTTTTGTGTGAAGACTGATGCAAAGAATTATAGAATAGGAAGGGAAGGGAAGGGAAGGGAAGGGAAGGGAAGAGAAGAGAAGAGAAGAGAAGAGAAGAGAAGAGAAGAGAAGAGA
>BLBF01000336.1:3022749-3083215 GCA_015471245.1 Laticauda colubrina
GAAGAGAAGAGAAGAGAAGAGAAGAGAAGAGAAGAGAAGAGAAGAGAATTCTTTATTGGCCATGTTTGATTGGACACATAAGGAATTTGTCTTGGTGGAAATGTTCTCAGTGTATATAAAGAAAAGATACATTCATCAAGAGTCAAGAATCATAAGATAAAACATTTAATATTAGTCATAGAGTACAATAAGCAATCAAATCCTACTAGGAAACAGTCAATGTGAATCACAATGGTACAAGCAACAAAGTTAAAGTCATTCAGTCACAAGTGGGAGGGGATGGGTGATAAGGAGTGATGGGAAGATTAATAGTAATAGTAGTGCAGACTTTGTAAATAGTTGGACAACATTGAGGGAATTATTTGTTTTGCAGAATGATGGCTTTCGGGAAAAATTTCTTGTGTCCAGTTGTTCTGGTGTGCAGTGCTCTATAGCATCATTTTGAGGGTAGGAGTTGAAACAGTTTATATCTGGGATGTGAGGGGTCTGTAAATATTTTCACAGCCCTCTTTTTGACTCGTACAGTATACAGGTTCAAGATTGAAGGCAGATGGGTAGTAATTCTTTTTTTCTGCAGTCCTAATTATCCTCTGAAGTCTGTGTCTATTCTGTTGGGTTGCAGAACCAAACCAGACAGTTATGGAGGTGCAGATGACAGACTCCATCATTCCTCTGTAGAACTGTATCAGCAGCTCCTTGGGCAGTTTGAGCTTTCTGAGTTAGCACAGAAAGAACATTCTTTGTTGTGCTTTTTTGATGACATTTTTTATGTTAGGTGTCCATTTTAGGTCTTGTGATATGATAGAACCTAGAAATTTGAAAGTCTGTACTGTTGATACTGTGTTGTCTAGTATTATAAGAGGTGGTAGTATGGGAGGGTTTCTCCTAAAGTCCACCATCATTTCTACAGTTTTGAGTATGTTCAGTTCCAGGTTGTTCCAGTTACACCACGAGGCAAGTTGTACAACCTCCTGTCTGTATGCAGATTCATTGTTGTCTCAAATGAGACCAATCACTGTTGTATCATCTGCAGACTTCAGTATTTTAACAGGTGGATCGTTTGAGATGCAGTCATTGGTATATAGGGAGAAGTGGGGAAAGCAGGGGGGCAGGCTGTGCTAATTGTACAGGGATCAGGTGTGATTCTGCCTAGCTGCACCTGCTGCTTCCTGTCTGTTAGGAAGCTTATGATCCACTTACAAGTGTGTTCAGGTACCGCTAGCTGGTTTAGTTTAGTTCGAAGAATGTCTGGAATGATGGTATTGAATGCTGAACTGAAATCTACAAACAAGACGCTTATTAAAGCCCCTGTCACACTGCACCAACGGATGCAAAGAGGATGTAAAATGGAGAAAAAAGCTTGCCATCCGTTGGTTAACGCGATGTACTCACTGCCTCCGTTTTGCTTCCTCTCTATCCATCCAGCATCCGTTTATGGACATTTCATCCGCTCAGAAAGTTTTGAGCTGCTCAAAACTTTTGCGCGGAAAATGTATCCAATTCGTCCATTCTGCATCCGCTACGCATCCATTCTGCATCCGTTACGCATCTACTATATCCGCTAGGCATCCGCTACACATCCGTGCAACTCGCATCCGCTCGGACGCAGGGAGGAAGCGGAACGGACGTAGAACGGATGCAGAACGGACGCCTAGCGGATGCAGCATGGAAACAAAGCGTGTAAAACAGAACAAACGTTCGCAGAGGGGACCTATCTCGGATATTAAGGATGTCTAGAGGATGCCTAGAGGATGCAAAGGGACACATAGTGGAAAACCTGTACTGCCTATAAAAAGGGGGAGCAACTCATCTGGATCTCACTTTCAGACCAGCAGCCCAGCTGTGCAGACCTCTGCAGCCTTCATCTGGATCTTCCTCTTCCACAGCATCCAGTCATGTCCACCGTGGATCATAACAAAGTCCTTTTGGCAGCCACCATCGTTCTGCAACAGTGCAAAGCCAACTACAGGCTCTGTGAACTCTACTACGGGAAGAAAAAGAGGCGGCCAAGAAGCCTCTGGGTACGAAGATGGTTCACCAGAAGAGCAGAGGACGGACTGTACAACAAGCTGATGGTGGAGCTCAGGAACGAAGACGCTCGTGCATTCCAGAAATTCATGAGGATGCCTCCAGCCATGTTTGACGAAGTTGTGCAGCGGCTGACACCCAGGTTGACCAAGGCAAACACCAACTTCCAGCCCAGCCTGGACCCTGGGCTCAAGGTGGCACTCACTCTGCGCCACCTGGCCTCAGGGACCACCTACAGGAGCATGCAGTAGGATGGAGGGTGCCATCCAACACCATCAGCATTGTGGTCAGAGAAGTGGTGCAGGCCATCATCGAAGAATACAAGGAGGAGCTCCTCCAGTGCCCCTCCACTGAAGAAGGATGGAATAAAGTTGCAGAGCAGTGGTATCAGAGGTGGAACTTCCCACACACCGTTAGAGCTATCGATGGCAAGCACGTGGCCTGCAAAGCGCCAGCCAACTCAGGGTCCACTTATTTCAACTACAAGGGCTTCTTCAGCATCATCCTCTTCGCCATGGTCGATGCTGACTACAAGTTCATGTACATCGATGCTTCAGGCAACGGGTCAGCTTCAGATGCCCAGGTATACAATGCAAGTGACCTTAAGGGTAGGCTGGAACGCAACCTCATCGTGGGCTTCCCAGATCCAGAACCCCTGCCCAACGACACACAAGATGTGCCCTACTTCATCATGGGGGATGACGCCTTCTCCCTCACAACCTACCTCATGAAGCCCTACACCTCCAGACTCCTCACCTGTGAAGAGAGGATCTTCAACTACAGGCTGTCCAGGGCAAGGCGGGTGGAGAACGCCTTTGGCATCCTGGCCAACAGGTTCCAGGTACTTCTCACCACCATGCAGCATCGCCCAGAGACCGTGAGGAGGATCATGGAAGCTTGCTGCATCCTGCACAATCTCATGCGCACCCGCTACCCAGTCTTGCAGAACAGGCTCGTGGACCGCCAACAAGGCAATGGGGACATGGAGCCTGGTGAATGGAGGCAAGGGCAAAACCTGATAGACACTCAGGATGTGCAAGGCCCCAACAGAGCCTCACGTGAAGGGAAGAAGCAGCGCAACCTCCTGAAACACTGGTGCAACTCCCCAGCTGGAGCGGTGGAGTGGCAAGACAGGATGATAGATGATTAATGGATGCTTCCTTCAGCCTGTCTCATCACACAGATGAGATTGGGCCATGTATATTGGGTGGGCCTACAATGAACAGGGCATTTAATAAAGAGTTGTGTTTATGTTGACATGTGTGGATGATTGATTACATTATTATTGATAAAAAAGGGCCATAGGTGTGGCACCTGGGAGGGTGGACCATACAGTCCCACTATGCTTGCACTGGAGGTTTATCTATCCCACAGCTATTACCCATCCCAAAGATATCCCTGCCCATCCCAAAGGTATCCCTGCCCATCCCACAGGTATCCCTGCCCATCCCACTGCTATCTTAACCCATCCCACAAGCATGCAAAGGCTTAAACCATTTCTAAAAGTTTCCACCAAGACTTTATTAAAAAAAAGAAATGAAGCAAGTGTATGAATCAAAAATAGACTTTATTAACAAGAAGCTATAAAACAAAAATGAGTCTCTGGCACTCCTCTTGGTCGCTCAGTCTCATGGGTGAAGGATCCAGGTGCTGTGGAGGTGGCTGGTGCTGGAGTGCTTGTCATCAGCTCCTCCAGCAGCAGAAGCCCCAGCCCCAGAAGAGCGAGCCCATGCTGCAGAAGCCCCAGCAGAACCAGAGTGAGGGCCAGGGGGCGGGATGGTAGCCCTGTTCCTCTTGCCAGGGCTGGCAGCAGATGGCTGAGGCTTGCTGTGCTTCCGCATGGTTGTGGGGTTGCTGGCTGGCAGGGAGGCTGGCAGGAACCAAGGCTGGCAGGAAGGCTGGCAGGGAGGCAGGCACCAAGGCTGGCAGGAAGGCTGGCAGGGAGGCAGGTACCAAGGCTGGCAGGAAGGCTGGCAGGCAGGGCAGGCAAGGCAGTCAATCCATCCGGCAGCAGGTCTTTCCTCTGAATGGCAACCTGCTTCTGAGCTGCTTCCGTTATATCTGCGGGGCTGACGTAATGCATCCTCCCCGCATGCGCAATTAACGCTCGGCATCTGCTAGGTTTCCGCTGTGCATCCGCTAGGCTTCGGCTGTGCATCCGCTTCATCCATTCGGCGTCCGCTCTGCATCCGCTGTATCCGTTCCAGGTCGCTTTGCTGAGGTCCCCCGGAAGCCTAGCGGATGTGCCATCCTCTCCCATCTGCTTCCATCCGCTGGGCTTCCGTTCCGCATCCGCTTTCCATCCGCCCTGCATCCTCCCCCCGTCCGTGTTATCCGCTCCGGTTATGCAAATTTTTGCCCCTTCTGAGAGCGGATAACAACGGATGTAACATTTTTCTCGTCCGTTGTTAACGTTTTGCATCCGTTGGGCAGTGTAACAGGGCCTTTAAGAAGCTTTGTTTTCTCTCTACTGCCTTGTTACTTCCTTGCCATCTTCTCTCTTTAGCAGACTGACTGTTTCCTTGACTTGTTGAAAGAAACTTTTTTTATTACTTTTGACTTTTGTTTCAAGTTTTTATTTATTCTGAGCCTTTGCTTTCCTGACTTCATCTTTGCAGGTTTGTGTTATCTGATGATATTCCACTTTAGTTATGTGTCCCTCTTTCCATTTTTTTTACTTGTCCTTTTGGTCTTTCTGTTTATCAGAGAAAGGCTGGTTTCTTCTGGGATTTCTTTTCTTTTTCAATAGTATTGTGCTGGACTGGGCTTTTATGATCATACTTTTCAGAGTTTTCCATGCATCTTGTTTTTCCTTTCATGGAATCTTTCCTAGACGCTCTCCAAATTTGTTAAAATCTGCTCTTTTAAAGTTTAAGACACTGGTTGGATTATGCTCTTTTGCTTGTGTTTGCTTTATATTGAATTCCAATATGATGTGGTCAATCTCATCCAAATTTCTGGCAATTTCAACTCCCTCTATCATTTCTCTATTAATAAAAAATAGGTCCAGTATAGTTTGATTAGGAATTTGTTCGATCCCCCACTTGCTGCAGTTTGTCTCCCAGTTGATATCAGGGTAGTTAAAGTCTCCCATTACTACTGTGGTATATTTAGTACATATATTTGTAAGAAATTTCATCTATTTCTTCTGCTTGCTTGGGTGGCCTGTAGTATATGACTATAAAGTCATTGCTTTTTCTTTTTTTTATTGATCCATATACATTCTAGGTTTTCATCCTTGGTTTTGTGTATTTCTGTAGAGATTAAGTGTGTCACGTTCCATAATTCAGCATCAAGAAACCGCGGACAACACATTCAATTTGAAGCATTTATCCTTGAAAGCATGAAACCCCGCATGGTGACCCCACAAGTAAATAAGCAGACAAAGTCAGTGCTAACTGCGGTTTATCCCTTCACCCTTAAGTATGTGTGTCTACCTCACCCCCTGGCATCCACCCACAGTTAGATCAGTAGAATCTTTACATGCACGCCTGCCCCACCCTCAGCTTCTGGTCACCATTTGACTGGGTCTCTGCTTCTTAGCTGACTGCAGGTCCCGAAGAATTACCGGCAGCGCACAGCCCAATGGAGTAGTGGCCTTGCATTCACCCCGTGCTCTGGTCTCATGTAACTCAGCTGACAGCTTAGGCAGCGAATCCTCCGCTCCCCAAATGGCAGCCCCAAGACGAATGACAGAGGCTGGCTGTTTTGGGGCTGACATAGTGATCTTTATACATCATGCAAATCCACCTCCTCTTTTTATTTATTTATTTATTTATTTTATTTGGTTTGTCAATTGCTTAATAGGTATAAGTAAATATAAGATAATAAGTATAAGGAAAAACATAGTTATGAATACATGAATACATATAAGAAAAATAAAAGAAACAATAGCACAGAGATGGTAGGCACGTTGGTGCGCTTATGCACACCCCCTACAGACCTCTTAGGAAAGGGGTGAGGTCAATAGTAAAAAGTCTAAGATAACAGTTTTTGGGGTTTGGGGAAGAAACTACAGTCAGTTAGAGTATTCCAGACATTGACTACTCTGTTGCTGAAGTCATATTTCCTGCAATCAAGTTTGGTGTGATTAATCTTGAGTTTGTATCCATTGTTTGCTCTTGTATTGTTATAGTTGAAGCTGAAGTATTCATTGACAGGTAGGACATTGCAATGTATGATTTTATATACCATACTTAGATTGGACCAAAGGTGGCGTAGTTCCAGGTTTTCTAGGTCTAGAATTTCAAGTCTGGTGGCATAAGGTATTCTGCAACAAGTAGAGGTGTGGAGAACTCTTCTTGTGAAATATTTCTGGATTTTCTCAACTGTGTTAATGTCAGATACATAATGTGGGTTCCAGACTGATGAGCTGTATTCAAGCATTCGTCTAGCAAATGTTTTGTATGCTCTAGTTAGTAGTGTAATATTACCAGAGAAAAAGCTATGTAAGATTAGGTTAACAACTCTTAATGCCTCTTTGGCTATGTAGTTACAGTGGGCTCTTGCACTTAGGTCCTTTGAGATGAATACTCCAAGATCCTTGACAGAATTTGGATCATCAACAAGGTCTTGACTATTCAGCCTGTATTTTATTTTCTGCTTGTTTGTTTTTTTGCCAATATGTAAGACAGAGTGTCATGCCCCTGGTGGAGTCTGAGGAAGAGGAGGAACAGCCAGCAGGGAGTGGGAGTGTGGCTCCAGAGGTGGTGGAGGAGACTGGGGAAGGGCAGAGGCCGGCTGAGCAGTCAGAGGAGGATCCAGGCCCATCCCCTATCCATCCTAGGTCACACTGGGAGGAGAGGATCAGAGAAAAGAGGAGATTGCCATGATCCTCGTGGCTTGCAGGTGGGAACTATGCATATAAGTTTGCAACTGCGCAGTTAGAATTGCTGAAGTCAATTAGTGTTCCCCTTGAAAGAGGCTTATCTTTGTTGGCATTCTTCCCATGGACTTTTCTCGGTTATTTTCCTGGAGTTTATGATTAGTTATCTTGGCTTGCTTCAGAACTCTCATCAATGCGGTTTGTTTTGGTTTTCTGTTTGCCTCATTATTTACTTTTGTGACTTTAAAGTGTGCCTAATAAAATAGTGAAGTTAAGTTGAAGGCTTTACCGGACTTTAATATATGTTTTGGGTTATTTTGAGAGACAAAGGGTCATCACACAGAGCATTTATTTGTTGAGATTTGAAGTTGCCATTTGTTTGACCATTCCGATACATAGTCGAGGTCTTTTTGAAAGGTAGCAGTATTGTCTATGGTGTTGAATAGCTTTCAATCATCAGCGAAGAGAACACAGTTGCTCTAAATATGATCACTGTCAGCTGGTGTTCCATTCAAAATCCAAGAAAGAAATACTTAGACTCCTTT
The DNA here is from genome assembly GCA_015471245.1 of Laticauda colubrina. NCBI lineage: Eukaryota > Metazoa > Chordata > Lepidosauria > Squamata > Elapidae > Laticauda > Laticauda colubrina. The sequence continues at coordinate 3,030,148 of BLBF01000336.1, forward strand.
AATCAGGTAAAAGATATCTTTTACTGGAAATCAAGTGGTAGCAACAAAAGAATTCTGAATCTGAGAAAATGGGTGTGTAAATCACATATACAAAGTAATGGCAACGTTCCTATCCCCAATAGTTCAATTGGCTCATCCAATTAAAAATTGTGTATATCATCATATGGGCATCTCCAGGTGCTGATGAGGCTTCTGTCCGTTGACCTTGACACAGTTTGATAAAGGGTTGCAGCTGTGTATAGCATAGGATAGAAACCTAAGCAAGAAAGTACCCCCCCCAGCTTATACAGTTCTGGTTTGTAACACCTCCAGCTCACTTCCCATATCCATATCCCCCTCCTCCCCCCGTTACTTATGACAACCGAAAGATGCAAAGCAAAGGGAGAAAAATCTTGAAGGAAAAATCTTGAAGGCTAATATTCGGCCCTCCTAGAAAAGAGTCGTTAGTCCTAAAAAAGATAAAAATAGAAGGTAATAGAAAATATACATGTAACAGCAACATACTAATTTTTAGGGTTTATCAGGATATTTAGTACGAAACGCCTTGATAAATGTAGGAGATCTAACATCCTTCTCATTCACCCACTCAGCCTAGGAAGGAGGAAAATGTTTCCAAGCAACCAAATACTGGAGTCGACCCCTTCGTTTTCGAGAATCCAAAATTTCTTTAACTTCAAAATGTTGTTAACCTTCAATTAGCAATGGTACAGGGGGACCGACCTGAGTTGGTCTCAAGTCGGAGGTATGTTCAGGTTTTAACAAACTAACATGGAAAATAGGGTGGATCCGTCAAAGAGTTTTTGGTAATTTAAGTTGGACTGCCACAGGGTTCACAATTCGTTCAATTGAGAAAGGTCCAACATACTTAGGTCCAAGCTTTTTTGACTTTTGTATAGTCTGCAAATATCTGGTGGATAAAAAGACCTTGTCACCCACTTGATATGGTTTTTGTGGAGTTCTCTTTTTATCTGCAAATTTTTTATGAGCTTGATGAGAATCATCTGATGCTTTACGGGTTACCAGTTAGGTAAGCTGGAGCTGTGTTCTCCATTCATCTAATGACTGAATGTTAGGTTTCTCCCGTGGAAGCTCGGGTATGGGTACAAAGTTTTGTCCCGAAGCCACTTTAAATGGAGTAAACCCAGTACTACTATGTACTGAATTATTATATGCCACCTCAGCGAATGGCAATAGGTCAGCCCAATTATCTTGCTGATAATTTATATAACATCGAAGATATTGTTCCAGTGCCGAGTTAGTCCTCTCACAAGCCCCATTGGTTTGTGGATGCTTAAGCCCTGGACGGAGCCCAATAACTTCAGGAATTCCTTCCAAAAGTTTGAGGTAAACTGGACACCCCTGTCTGAGATTATGGTTCGGGAACTCCATGTAAACTGTAGATATGTAAAATAAACAGTTTAGCCAACGTTTTTGCAGATGGATTTTCTGACAAGGTATGAAATGTACCTGTTTGGAAAACAAATCGGTTACTACCCAAATAACACTATTCCCCCCACTTTCAGGTAATTCCACTATAAAATCCATGGAGATTTCCTTCCATGGAGCTGTTGGTCTAGCCACATTTTGTAGTAAGCCTGTTGGTTTACCAGGAGGCTGTTTGGCTGAGGCACAGATAGGACAACTAGCTACATAAGTCTCAGTGTCCTTTTTCAAGGTAGGCCATCAAAATTGCCTTTTAACTAAGTGTAAGTTTTTCACGAATCCAAAATGACCAGCGGCTTTAAGTGATGAGCTTGCTGTAATATTTGGTTTCTCAGCTTCACTGGCACATATAATTTGGCACCCACCCATGCCAATCCATCTCTAACCGTACAGTTATTTGAGTGAGCAAGGAACTAATCGTCAAGTTTAAGAGCATCTCTTAAATGTGCAGTCAAATCATTTGATAAATCAACCTCCTTTTTCTGGGTCCTGGTAACCACTGGAGCTGCCAACTGTTTGGTTGGGACAATTGGCCGTACCACTTCTTGGTGAACACTATTATATTGAGGTAATCTAGATAAAGCATCCACCATGAAGTTCTTCCCCCTTGGAATGTACCTCAATGGAAAATTAAAGCGCTTAAAGTACTGCGCCCAGCAAACTTGCTTGGAGACAGCTTCCGAGGCGTTTTCAAAGCCTCCAAATTTTTATGATCCGTCCCCACCTCAAATGGGTGTTTTGCCCCTTCTAAGAAATGCTTCCAGGTTAACAGAGACCAACAAACTGCAAAAGCCTCTTTTTCCCAGATGACTCATCTTCTTTCAGTTTCCATTAGTTTACGGAAAGTATATGCACGCAGTTGCAGAGTCCCCGTCTCGTTTGCTTGTGGTAATACTGCCCCAACTGCTACGTCACTCGCATCGGCTTGGATTACAAAAGGAGCGTACATGTCTGAGTGCTTGAGTACTGGTTCAGCAGCAGTCGTTTCAGCTTCTCAAAAGTGGCTTGACATTCCATGGACCACTCCAGGGGTTTACTAGGCTTCGGTTTCACCTCCCCTTTGGTTTTTAGGAGATTTGTGATAGGCATTGCAATTTTTGCAAAAGCAGGGATAAATTGACAGAAAAAAATAGCAAATCCCAAGAAACTTTGAAGTTGTTTCCTGGTGTGAGGAGGGGCCCGTTCCAAAACGGCACGAACCTTCCCCAGATCCATTTCTATGCCATCGTGTGAGATGCAATAACCTAAATAGTCAATTTTTTCCTGGTGGAATTCACACTTGGACAACTTTGGATGCAGCTCAGCAGCTTGAAGTTTTTCCAGAACTGACCGCACCAGTTTCACATGTTCATCAGGAGTCTCCATGTAGATAAGAATATCATTAAAATAAACCAACACCCCTTTGTATAGATGTTCATGCAACACCTGATTGATCATTTGAATGAATACTGCAGGGGGCCCCTGTAGGCCAAATGGAAGAACGTTGAATTGGAAACAACCCATTGGGCAGTTAAAAGCAGTTTTCCATTCATCCTCTTCCTTAATTCGAACCCGGTAGCATACTTCTCTCAAGTCGAGTTTTGTAAAAAATTTCCCTTTGGCCAAGTGGGCCAACATATCCTTCATCAAGGGGAGGGGGTACATGTTCTCCACTGAAATAGTGTTCAGGTCAACACATAAATGAAGGGACTATAGAAATAGCATTTCTATAGTCAACACATAAATGAAGGGAGCCATCTTTCTTTTCACGGAACAATACTGGAGTTGCTACCCGGGGTCTAGCAGGTTGGATGAAACCCTGTTCCAAATTCTTATCAATAAATCACCGCAGCTCTTCTCGCTCTCACGGTGTCATTGAGTACACTTTTCGTTTTGGGAGTTTCACCCCAGGTAGAATTTCAATACTGCAATCTGTTGAATGATGGGGGGGAAGCTCATCCGAGGCAATTTTACTGAATACCTGCTTTAAGTCCCAATATTCCTTCGGAATTTTCTCCCCCCCCCCTTCAGGTTCTCAGTTCCCGTGGAGGCCAGTTCAGTGGGATTCTTGAGTTTTGGTTGAGATTTCCCCTCCCCTTCTGGGCACTGGTCAGTACATATGTGCAATGACCCTCTCCTCCAATCAACGTGGGGGTTCCATTTCCAGAGCCAGGGCAACCCCAGTATTAGGGGCCACTCCATCCCAGGAGCCACAATAAAACACAAAGTCTCTCTAGCTTCCTCATTGTCATTTCTATTGGTTCCATTATGAAATGGGCAGAGCTGCCCCCAGCTACTGATCCATCCAATTGGCAAAAGGCTATGGGTGTTTTTAAAGTCTTCAGCCTTAAGCCCATTTTCTCCACTACCTCCAAGCTGATTACGCACTTTGTGAACCCAGAGTCTAACAAGGCCAGCATTTCCCCTTAGGTTCCCGACGTGGGTACCCTTAATCTCACTGGATATGGTCATAGGGCCCTTGTTTGGACTTACCAGTGAGTCGTCTTCCAATTCGGATTCACTCTCTTCAGAAGAGGTTGGAGTTCCCAGTTCCTCTCCTTTCTGAGAGGCGATCTCTACAACCTCCTCTGCTTTAAGCGCCATTTCATGAGGCTTTGCTGGGGGTTTTTCAGGTTTTCTTCCTCCTCCTGGTGCCCCCTTTGGTTCTAACTTGGCACAGCAATCTGAACTGAATAGATTTACATCGTCAGCGAAGAGAACACACTTGTCTTAATATGATCACTGTCAGCTGGTGCTCCATTCAAAATCCAAGAAAGAAATACTTAGACTCCTTTAATCAGAGAAAATATATCTTTTACTGGAAATCAAGTGGTAGCAACAAAAGAATTCTGAATCTGAGAAAATGGGCACATATGCAAAGTATTCCCATATGCACATGTGATTAAATCACATGTGCAAAGTAATGGCAATGTTCCCACTGCCAATAGTTCAATTAGCTCATCCAATTAAAAGTTGTGTATGTCATCATGTGGGCATCTCCAGGTGGTGATGAGACTTCTGTCCATTGACCTTGACATAGTTTGATAAAGGGTTGCAGCTGCAGCTTGCATAGGATAGCAACCTAAGCAAGAATGTACCCCCCCAGCTTATACAGTTCTGGTTTGTAATACTTCCAGCTCACTTCCCATAACCATTCCCCTCTCCCCCCCCCCCCCCCCGTTACTTATGACAGCCGAAAGATGCAAAGCAAAGGGAGAAAAATCTTGAAGAAAAAATCTTGAAGGCTGACAATCAGGTCATTTTTGTAGTGTATGAAAAGAGTTGGTCCTAGAACACTGCCTTGGGGGACACCACTGTTGGCAGGTACAGAATTTGATAGGACACTCCCAATTTTGACCATTTGTTGTCTGTTTGACAGGAATACTTCTATCCAGTTATGCAGGTTGTTCCGTCCGGAAAAGAAGCACGTGAGACCGGGTTCCAACTAACAACTCTTTATTTGATTACCAGCAATGGTAATGGAACATTGGCTCAAGCCGCGGCAGCCCCCCTCCTTAGTTTTGTTTTCGTCAAAATTTATTATTTGAGGTTGCACGGTTGTTTTGCGCTCGATGTTGCGGGAACGAAGCTGGTCTATGTGCCGCTTCCACTCTCTTCCATCGTCCATGGTTAGTCGGTAGGACCGGGGGCCTGTTACTTGTGTGATCGTGGCTGGAAGCCAAAGAGGGTCCCCGGTAAAATTCTTTGCATAGACCAGGTTGCCGATTTCGAAAGTGTGGTATCAGCTGGAAGAGTCGAGGGGTTTCTCACAAATATAATTGGGGTGCAACCTATCTAGATGGGATCTGAGTTTTCTCCCCATTAATAATTCTGCCGGGCTCTTGTTTGTTGTGCTCCTGGGAGTGATGTGTTGTCGTGTAAGTAAGCGGTTTAGTTTGTCTTGGACATCCCCATGGTCCATTTTCTCAAGGCCTTCTTTTGTGAACCGGACCATTCGCTTGGCCCTACCATTCGCTGCCAGATGAGCTGGCGCGGTTAGTGCATGGCATATACCCAAAGAGGCTAAGTATTGTTCGAATTGTATTGCTGTTAATTGTGGCCCATTGTCAGACACCACCAAATCAGGTAAACCATGAGTTGCAAATAATTTGTTTAGCTGTTTTATAACAGTGTCGGTTGTTGTGAATGACATTAAGATGACTTCAAGCCAATTCGAATATGCATCCGCAACTATTAAAAATGTATTGCCCCTAGTTGGTCCCACAAAATCAATATGGATTTGAGACCAAGGGCCTCGTGGGGTCTCCCAATCCCGTATGGGAGCTTGTGGTGGTGTGGGTCTAGCTCTCTGACACTTGTGGCATGTTGCAACCCAGTGTTCAATGTCCTTGTCTAAGCTAGGCCACCAGACATAGCTCCTGGCCAGGCTTTTCATTTTAACTATGCCTGGGTGGCCCTCATGTAACATGCCTAACACCTCTTCTTGTAGTTTGGATGGAATCACCACCCGATCTCCCCACAACAAACACCCCTTTTGTATTGACAGTTCAGTTTGTCTAGTCCGGAAAGGTTTAAAGTTTTCAGTCTTTTAGCCTTCCGGCCAGCCTTTACTTACCCAAATCAAAATGCAGGCAGTCAATGAGTCTTTTGCCGTGGCTCTGGCAACATCATCCGCAGTCAATGGAAGTTCAGGGCAGGTTTCTAGTTGTAGGGTGGTGGTGGCTGGAGCCGGGTCGTGCTCCAAGATTGGTAATGGTGTTCGGCTTAATGCGTCTGCATGGGCGATTTGTTTCCTGGGTCGATGCAGCAATGTATATGAATAGGCGGCCAGGAATTCTGACCACCTAGTCATCCGTGGGGATAGAATGTTTGGTGTGGGTTTATTCCCAGGCAAAATCCCTAGTAATGGTTTATGGTCTTTAACAATGGAGAATGTTCTACCGTATAGGTATTCATGAAAGCGTTTTACTCCGGCAACGATTGCCAGGGCTTCTCTGTCTAGTTGGCTATAGTTGCGTTCCGCTTTGGAGAGCGTTTTCGAATAAAAAGCGACAGGTGCCTCTCTCCCGTCAGGTAATTGGTGGCTCAGGATAGCACCGACGCCGAATGGTGAGGCGTCGCAGGTGACTGTCAAGGGTAGAGTATTACTAAACTGAATAAGAACAGTGTCTGAGGTTAACAAAGTCTTTTATATTTTGAAAGGCTTTTTGTTCTTTGTGACCCCAAGTCCAGACAGTTTTTTTATCGAGCAAACAGTGCAATGGTTCTGCTATCGTTGCTTTGTGGGGGAGGAATACATTATAAAAATTGATCAGACCCAAGAATGCCTGTAAGTCCGTTTTATTTCTAGGTATAGGTGCATCTTTAATTGCTTTGACTTTTTTTTTACCTTGTTCGTCAATCAAATATCCTAAAAATTCGACACAGTCAGTGGCCAGGCAGCATTTTTCTTTTTTAACTTTCAGGCCAGATTCTCTGAATTTCGTTAGCACTTCCCTTAGTCCAGCTTCTAATTGAGTCGCGTCTTTCGCTGAAATTAGGACGTCATCAAAGTATGGAATGACCCCTTTTATTCCATTTAATAGGTGTTCCATGAGGCTTTGGAAGATGCCTGGGGCAACACTCACTCCGAATTGAAGTCTGTTACATTTGAACGCCCCCTATGCATTACTATTGCTTGTGCCTCGGCCGTTATGGGGTCTACTGGAAGTTGCTGATACGCCTGGGCCAAATCGAGTTTAGCAAAAAAATTTCGTCCTCCAAGTGAGTGCAGTAAGTGCTGCACGACTGGTACCGGGTATGCGCTTTGCTGTAGCACATGGTTCATGGTAGCCTTGTAGTCTCCACAGATGCGCATAGACCCATCTGGTTTTACAGATATTACTATTGGTGTCTCCCACCTGGCATGGTCAATTGGTTCTATGACCCCTTGTGAAATCAATTTATTTAATTACTCATCTATTTTGGGTTTTAATGCAAAGGGGACCCATCTGGCTTTTAGTCTTCTCGGTGCTATTTGGGGATCTAGGCTAAAGGATATTGGGGTTCCCCAGTACCTGCCAAGGGTTCCATCAAAGACATCCTGGAATTCGTGTAGCAGGTTCTCTTCCCAATCGCTCGCGACTATTCGGCTCACTCCGGTCATCCCAATGCCCAATGGCGCGAACCATTCGATGCCCAGAAGGCTGGGACAGTCTCGGTCGACTATAGTCAATGGCAGGACTTCAGCGTGTTGTTTGTAAGTTACTTTGAAGTGCCCCAGACCTACCACGGGAATCCTATTTCCCTGGTAGTCTTTGAGAATTAATTTTTGTTTTTTGAGTTCGTTTTGTCTGATGTTTGGAATCAGATGTCTAATTGTGTTCCAAGACACCATTGATAGAAAAGATCCTGAGTCGACCTCCATCTCACAAGGGTTTCCTTCGATGGACACTACAATTCTGACTTTTTTTCCGCTTTCCGTCTGTGCGCTTCCTATAGTGACAGTCTGATGTGTGTTTTCTCGGTTGCTGGTTCCCTTGCTGCGCTCCCATTTTCTGTTGGCTTGCCTCGAGTCAGTTCTTGGTAGGGAATTACCATGTCTGCTAGGGCTGCTGTTTCTTCGATTTTGGCAGACTGTTTCGATATGTCCCCTCTTTTTGCAAGCCCGACAGATGGCATCAAGGAACCTGCACTTGGCTCGGGGGTGGTTTCCTCCGCAACCAGCGCATTCCCGCCAATTTTTCTTCCTTTCGCGCCTTTTTTGGTTTGCGTAAAGGCAGTGGACCTCATCGTCATCTTCATCAGTATCTGATGACTCGTCTAGGTCTTCGTGGTGTGTGTTTGTGGCAGCTTGCTTTCTCCCTCTGCCTGAGATTTTTTCTTTTGGAAGGGTTGTCATGTCAGCACTGGCGTTCATCATCTTCATTGTGGCCGCTGATTTCTTTGCGGCTTCCACGGTGGTTGCTTCCGCGATTGCCTCTGCCATCGTTATGTTAGGTCTGTTTAAGAGTTTGCTTTGAAGGGTAGAGTCCCTAAGACCTAACATGACATGATCTCGCATTGCCTCATCCATATTTTGGAATTCACAGGCTCCTCCAATATGGCGCAGAGCTGCCACGAAATTAGCAATGGTTTCGTCTTCCCTCTGGTCTCTCTCATAAAATTCATGTCTCTTGATGAGGTTTGAGACTATCGGCGCGTAGTGAGCTTTCAGCATTCGGTTAAGCTCAGACCAGGTCATCTGTTTCATGTCTCTGGGCTTCGCCAATGCCTTCACCATCTTAAATACGGCTGGCCCACAATGTGTTAGGAAGACAGCCCTCTTTCGCTGATCAGAAATTTCTTCCATTTCATTGCTCTCAATAAACATCAGGAAACGATCAATATAAGACTCCCAATCTTCTTCATTGGGATTGAATGATGCGGGCGGCACGTTATTACCAGCCATCTTGTCTAGCGTGGTTTTTTCTCTTGCCGCGTGCTCAGTCTCCGCTTCAGGACAATCCCATCCTCGTCGCCAGTGTTCCATCTGGAAAAGAAGCGCGTGAGACCAGGTTCCAACTAACAACTCTTTATTTGGTTAACAGCAACAGTAATGTAACATTGGCTCAAGCCGCGGCAGCCCTTTATATAGAGGCTTGCCTGCCGGCTTGTAGCCAATGACATCAATTTAATCTTGCCGCCTTTGAGCGGCTTCTTGGATTGGTTCCTAATGAACCAATCCACTACTGGCCTTTTTTGGCCAAGCAGAATTGACTACTTGGAACCTTCCAAGTTATACAGAACACAGGTGTCCTGAGATCCCATAAGATTTTAGTTTTAGGAGTAGTTGTGTACCACTGAATCAAAGGCTTTACAGAAGTCTATGTAGATTGCCTCTATTGCTTTGCCCCTAATCGAGTTGTGTAATCCATATATTTTTGCAGTGTAAGAGTTGCAGAATGCAGGATAGTTTTTTTCTGAAACCAAATTGTTTATTAGAGAGTCGGTTGTTTGTCTCTAAGTGGAGGATAATGGATTGGTTAATGATTAATTCCATGACTTTACAGGTGATGCAGCATAAGGAGATTGGTCTGTAATTTTCAACTAGGCTGGGGTTTCCCTTTTTGAAGATGGGGATGACAGTGGCTTGTGACCATAGTTTTGGCAAGGAGCTGGTCCAGAAAGATTTTTTGAAGATTATGCTTAGAGGTTCAGCTATGGACAGCTTTTTTAAGAAGTAGGCACATCTTCCATCTGGTCCAATAGATGGAGATGGTTTTAGATTGCGTAGTGCTTTTTCAACATTGTCTACTGTAAAATCGATATGTGTTAGATCATTGTAGTTTTCTGTGGTTCGACTAGGAAATACTGGGCATGATCCATTGCTGTTTACAAATACTGAGCCAAAGAATTGTTAAAGAGGTTTGCTTTAATAATGTCATCGTTGCAGTCTTTACCATTAGGTCCTTTCAGGGGTGGGTTGGACCTTGAGTCTTTTAGTTTGTTGTTTACAAAATTGCAGAAAGCGCAGGTGGAATTAGTGCGTAGAAGTTTTTCCTCTTGTTTAATGTGATAATTGGTGCATTCAGTTTTTATCTGGTGGCATAAATTTTTTTATCTGCTTTTGAAGTTTTGAAACCGCCCAATGCATTATAGGGATCCCACTTCCTGCCATTGTGGACATTCAGAGGAAACGATGTCTACATAAAGCCCACAGCATCATTAAGGACCCCTTCCGTCCAGCCCACAAACTGTTTACTCTTCTTCCATCTGGGAGGAAATCCAGGTGCCTACAGTCTAAGACCAGCAGGCTAAGGAACAGCTTCTACCATACAGCCATTTCCTTGCTGAACTCCTCAGTTCGCTTGTCCCCACACATATGCTGATGCTTCCCTTGATAATATATGATGTATTTTGAATAATTCTCTGTGCATTTGTACTTATATTCAATGTGTCCATAAAAATTTTGTACAGTTGTATATGTTCATAGATGTGCAGTCACACTTATCCTTGTATGCTCGCGTACATACATTTTGTTGTGTTTTCCATTGACATATTCATAGATGCCTTGCACATTTGCATACATATATTTATATTTTACTGTTGTTTTGCACTTCTGGTTGGATGCCAACTGCATTTCGTTGCCTGTATCCATGGCAATGACAATAAAGTTGAATCTAATCTAATCAAATCTTAAAGCACTTCTGATAAGACGAGCCAGTCATTTTCTGAATATATTCTTTACAGTATTTGTGAGGTGCAGTCCTTTATGTCAGTAATGTAGACCATGATCTAGGAAACTGAAGTTCTCTTGACGACACCAATTTTAAGCCAGCAGTTTGTTTCTAAAATCTTTTGCTCCCTCATTGGAAGTTGGCCTTTTGTTAGAAATATAGATGAAAACATCACTTGTGTTCCTAATTCTTTAACTTTCTTCCCTAGCTGTTTGTAATCTTGTTTTCAGATTCATTGTTGTGTCATTGATTGTCTGGATGTCATGCCTGTATTTTGGACATCTGAAATTCATTTTTGAAACAGTTGATCTTTTTAAAAATAAAGTGTGACTTCTCTCTTGTGATTTGGCCTGTCTCTGATAAGGCTGAAACCACTAGCCACCTATTTGTAAGCTATGCAGACAGGAATGTATATTTATAGAAGCTATTTCATCTTTTTTTGGAAAAACCATTATTCCTAATGAAAGTGTAATAGGCCAGTAGCTTTGTGCCAAGATTTGTATGGCATATCTCAGAGCTCTGTGCTGTTCAATGTATTTAAACCTGGTTTGGATGAGGGATTAGGAAATAATATATTGGTAAATGACACAAAGATGGCAGAATAGGAAATGGGGCACCATCAAGATTCAGGAGGAACTGAGCAAATTGCAATGAAGGACATGAACTAGCAAGATGTGCCTGAGTTTGGTGCAACTATAAAAACAAAATAAATAAATAAGCAAATAAATAAATAAATAAATGTTATCAGACCTCCCCCAGTTTGATTTCTTAGGGAAGTAAAACTCTCAACTATTTGAAGTGAAAAGGTACTTTTACTAAAGAATACTGGTTGCAGTAGAGTCAAGCAGATTCTGAAATTTCCACGCAGAAGTACAGAACACCCTCTACCAGTTTCCACGAATCCTCCTCCCTTGGTCCATCCAAGCATCGCCAATCCAGCATCGCCATGATGTTAGGAGAAAATCTGAGGTGTTTGGGCTGGTGAAATTCCACATCCAAGGCAAATGGCCCGGAGGATGCCAGGGTGCCCGCAGGAACAGGATTCCAGACCGCTGTGTGTTTCTTTAACTGTCAACTTCCCACTTCTCAATTTGGCATGAGCCAAAGCTGCTGGTTCAGTATGTTATTCTGGATGTCTCAATAGGATTTGTTTCGGCCCCAATTGCAGTCATAAGCCGAGGACTCCTCAGAGTACAATAATATCGGCTAATAGAGGTTACCAATTGTTGGAATGGGATGGAGGATAGACCGCTTTCATGTTAAGCCAAGACTGCAAATCTATATCCTTTGTACTTGGCTGCAATCAATTAATCTAAATTCTTCAATGTAGAGCTGACATTTAATCACTTTAACTTTATGGACCACCTAAGGGCATGCACATCTCTGTGGGAAATGTTTTCCCCGTAATCCTTCAGCTGCCTCCTTCCCTCTTTTATCTGGGTGTGATGACCCAGGGTGGGATACAAAAGCAACAAAGTCACAAAAACAGGTGTCTTTGTTTTAATTCCTTCAACTTGGCTTCAAAGGTCCAAATATCATTGACTGGAGAAAAAAACTCCCCCACAAACAGTTGCGAAAAGGAAGAACTTCTGTTCAAACTCAAAATACATATAAATTATAAATAGAAATAAACAACACAAACCACACTGAAGCAATTAAGGAGACCAGGCAGGATAAGGGCTTGAAGGCGTCCACAGATATTGAAATACACACACTGGGAAGGACACCAGAACTCAGATAAGAATGGACAGATAGAAATATTTCCATGCTTTGTTTCCAGCACTGGCCCATACGCATGTCAGTCTTTTTAAACAGTCCTCACAGCTGCAGCCCATGAAGGGGATCAAGGCCCTTTCCTCCCCCGTAGACCACACCATTCACATTTCTCCCTTATCTGCTCCTCCCTGTATACCCAAGGATGAAGAAGGGATGGACCTGGGTCTTCCTCTGAATGCCCAGCTGGCCTGTGCCCTTCCCCAGTTTCCTCCACAACCTCTGGAGCCCCACTCCCACTCCCTGTTGGCTGTTCCTCCTCTCCCTCGGAGTTAGATTCTAACAGGGACATAACACTGGGTCTTGAAGTAACAGCTCTTTCTCAGTTCCATCTGCCAATAGTATTCCATGCCCATTTCAGTCAATCATCGTGTAGGATGCTCCAGGCAGAGTGTGCAGGGCTCCTGCGGCTGGTTAAAGGCCAAGCCCAGTCACCTGTTACCAGCAGGGATGCCCCTAGATCTTTCAGCTCTTTGGGTCAAAGAGTTCACATTTGCACATCAGCCACTTGTTGTCCCACGGGACATTTGTGGCTCAGTCTGTCCCCACTGTGAAAGGGAGCCCATTTTGCTTTAAATCCTTTAAACAATCGCTCCCAATTCAGAAGCCACAACTATTCTCTAATGTGTTCCATCCGTTGCCTGGGTGCTGTGGTGCAGGAGTTTCTTTCCAACAGCTTTAAACAACCTGTATAAGACAACATTTGTTGCAGTCTGCTCTGTTGATCTGTTTCCTACTTTGGTTACAATGGCTGCCAGCTGTGGGTTTCTACAATCACAGAGTCCAAATTGACAGTCTAGCCTTTGAAGCTATTTATCAAAAAGTTGGTTGGAATGTGCCATTTTCATCTAATGGACGGTCATAGAACGTGACAGGCAATTGGATCCCACTGAGCATGTTGTTTCACCCCTGGATTTTTGTAGCAGCCCCACTTTGCTGCTTAATCTGAACCCCCAGGGATGCCACTCTTCCTTTCTGGACCTTGCTGTGCCCCACCCACTTTTTGGGACACATTGCCCATTAATTACAGATTGGGAATTCAGAAAAGATGCTCAGCTAAATAGATGCAGTTGGCACAGTGTTACTGAGAGGGGAAGACATTTGGAGGGCAACCACCAAGGCTCCTGGGTGCAACATTGGATTAAACAAAAGTCTTCTTTGTGGCCCAGTGTCATGTGAACAGAGACACCCTTTGGGATTTGGGGAGGGGGTTTACTGCCTTCTTTAGGGATGACCTTTTCAGGAATCTTGGAGAAATGGAGGAGGAGACAGGTGTAAATCAAATTTTGCTATATGATAGGCTCAAGATCCAGATGGATATTTACACATTAAAACACTGGGCCATATTTAACAAAATGAAATTCAATGTAGAGAAAAGTAAAGTCCTACACTTAGGCAAGAAAAACCAAAAGTGCACATATAGACTGGGTAAAACCAGGCTCAATAGCAGTAACTGTGAGAGGGATCTTGGAGTCTTAGTGGACAACCAGCTAAATATGAGCCAGCAGCATGCCACAGCAGCCAAAAAAGCTAATACAATCCTAAATTGTATTAACAGAGAGATATAATCAAGATCAAGGGAGGTACTCATACCACACTATAAAGCCTTAGTAAGACTACACCTAGAGTACTGCATACAGTTCTGTTCAACACATTACAAAAAAGATGTTGGGATTCTAGAAAAGGTACAGAGAAGAACAACCAGGATGATTAGGGGACTGGAGACTAAAACATATGAAGAACTGGGCTTGGGTAGTCTAGTAAAGAGAAGGACCAGGGGAGACATGATAGTGGTCTTCCAATATATGAGGGGCTGCCACAGGGAGGAAGGGGACAAACTATTTTCTAAAGCGCCTGTAGGTCAGACAAGGAAAAATGGATGGAAACTGAACAAGGAGAGATTTTACCTGGAAATAAGGAGAAACTTTCTGACAGTGAGAACAATTGTTCCTTTCGGAAAGAAGCGCATGAGACCGGGTTCCAAACAACAACTATTTTATTTAAACTCGCAAGGCAAAAGATACGGAACATAGCCCAAGCCGCGGCAGCCCTTTATATCGCGGCTTGCCTGTGGCTTGTGGCCAATGACACTCATTTAACTGTTCCCGCCGTTTGGCGGCTTCCCGGATTGGTTCTTAATCAACCAATCCGTAAGTGGCCTTTTCGGCCAATCAGAACGAGGGACTTGGAACCTACAAAGTTCCATACAGAACACCCCTCCCCCTTTAGTTTAGTCTAACGTGGGTGACGTAGTCACGCATGTAGGTGGGGTTTTTCTGGTCCTAGTTGACCTGCGCAGCTCAGTCTTGGCGTGGTCTTCTAGCGGTTTGGATGGGATTGCTGCTTCTCTCGTCCTTCTCCATGGAACCTCCTGGAAGGGTGAGTCAGCCTTGCCGCTCCTGCCTGAGTCTCTCGGGCTGGTTGAGATGGCTCTCCCGCTCTCTCCTGGTTTGACCGGGTTGGTTGAGCTGGCCTGACTGCCTCCTTCCAGGAAGGCCTCGCTTCACTCTCCTGCTCCCGGACTTCTTTCTTGGGGTTCATCTAACCGTGAGTGCTCTTTTTGTTTGGTTAGATTGTCTTTTTGCATAGTTTGTTGTCTTGTTATGGGAGGTTCGTCTCTCCCTTTTTTATTTATTTGTACTTTCCCCCCCCCCCTTGCTTGTTTTATAGTCGGTATTTATTTTTGATTCAGTGGTGTTTTTTCGTTCGAGATTGCGGGAACGAAGCTGGTCTATGTGCCGCTTCAATTCCCTACTGTTGTCTAAAAGTAATCAGTAGGACCAGGGGCCTGTGATTTGGGAGATGGTGGCTGGAAGCCACAATGGGTCCCCGGTGAGGTTTTGGGCATAAACCAGGTCACCAATTTCAAACGTATGATGTTGCTGGAGGAATCGGGGGGGGGGTTGTCCCAGGTGTAAGTGGGGTGCAATCTGTCCAGGTAAGAGTGTAGTTTCCTACCCATTAGAAGTTCTGCTGGGCTTTTATTGGTTGTGCTACTAGGGGAAATATGCTGCAAGGTTAGTAGTTGGCTTAGTTTGTCCTGCACGTTCCCCTTGTCCATTCTGTCTAGGCCCTCTTTAGTGTACCGAATCATGCATTCAGCCCTGCCGTTCGCAGCCGGATGGGCCGGTGCAGTAAAGGCATGTCGGATACCCTGGGCAGCCAGATATTGTTCGAATTGCAAGGCTGTAAATTGGGGCCCATTATCTGAAACCAGTACATCAGGTAGCCCATGTGTCGCAAATAGTTTGTCTAGCTGTTTCATTACAGCTTTGGTGGTTGTGGAAGCCATGAGGATGACTTCCAACCAGTTCGAATATGCATCAACCACTATCAAAAAAGTGTTTCCTTTCATTGGCCCAGCGAAGTCAATATGTACTCTAGACCATGGACCCCGGGGAGTTTCCCAGTCTCTTATTGGTGCCTGTGGGGAGGTAGGCCTCAATTTTTGACAGTCATGGCATGTTGCAACCCAGCATTCAATGTCTCTGTCCAGCCCTGGCCACCAGATGTAACTCCTGGCCAGGGCTTTCATTTTGACTGTGCCCGGGTGTCCCTCGTGCAACATGCCCAGAACGTCTTCCTGGAGACTGCTCGGAATCACCACCCTGTCACCCCATAAAATGCACCCCTTTTCTATAGACAGTTCGGTCTGTCTGGTACGGAATGGTTAAAAAGTCTCAGTTTTGTTCTCCTCTGGCCAGCCTTTACCTACCCAGTTCAATACGCGTGCTGTCAAAGGGTCTTTGGCTGTGGCTCTCGCGACGTCGGCTGCAGTCAGCGGTACTCCGGGCAGGTCTCAAGCTGAAATGTGGAGGTGGTTGGAGCAGGGTCATCTTTTATGATGGGCAGCGGGAAACGGCTCAGGGCGTCAGCATGTGTGATGGCTTTGCTGGATCGGTGCAACAGCATATAGGAGTAGGCAGTGAGGAATTCAGACCACCTCGTCATTCTAGGTGACAGAATGTTTGGGGTTGGCTTGTTGCCTGCTAGGATTCCAAGAAGGGGCTTGTGATCGATTATTATAGAAAAAGTTCTACCGTAAAGATACTCATGGAATCTTTTGACTCCGGCGATGATTACGAGGGCTTCTCTATCGAGTTGACTGGAATTGCGTTCCGACTTGGAGAGCGTCTTGGAGTAAAAGGCGACTGGTGCCTCTCTGCCATCTGGTAGCTGGTGGCTCAGGATGGCGCCGACCCCAAAAGGCGAGGCATCACAGGTGACCGTCAAAGGCAGGGTATTGCTAAACTGGATGAGAACGGTGTCTGACGTTAATAGGTCCTTGATACCTTGGAAGGCTTTCTGTTCCCAGTGGCCCCATGTCCAAGTGGTTTTTTTATCTAGCAATCAATATAGGGGTTCTGCTATTGTTGCCTTATGGGACAGGAACACATAAAAATTTATGAGGCCTAGGAACGCTTGAAGGTCGATTTTGTTCCTGGGCCTGGGAGCGTCTTTGATAGCCTTCACTTTTTTTGGGGTGGGGTGAATGCCTTGTTCATCGATTAAATAGCCCAAAAACTCGACCTGGTTAGTGGCTAATTCACACTTTTCCCTTTTTACTTTGAGGCCTGATTTCCTAAATCTTGTTAAGACTTCTCTTAATCTGGTCTCTTGCTGGTTGGCATTTTTTGCTGAGACCAGTACATCATCGAAGTAGGGGACGACACCTTTGATTCCATTTAGCAGGTGTTCCATGAGGTTTTGGAACACGCCTGGGGCAACGCTAACACCAAATTGGAGGCGGTTACACTTGAATGCCCCTCTATGTGTTACAATAGTCTGCGCATCTGCCGTAATGGGATCAACGGGTAGTTGTTGATAGGCCTGTGCGAGGTCGAGCTTCAAAAATTTTTTTCCTCCCCCTAGCGAGTGCAGTAAATGTTGCACTACTGGCACTGGGTATGCGCTTTGTGGAGCGCGTGGTTCAGGGTTGCCTTATAGTCTCCACAGATGCGCACTGACCCATCTGGCTTCACCGGTGTGACAATAGAGGTTTCCCACCTGGCATGGTCGATTGGCTCTAAAACCCTTGAGCTATTAATTTATTCAGTTGCTCATCAACTTTTGGTTTTAACGCGAATGGGACGCGTCTGGCCTTTAAACGGATGGGGGCTATTTTCGGGTCTAGGCTAAATGAAATTGGGGTCCCCTTGTACTTGCGTAGAGTCCCGTCGAAAACATCTTGGAATTCTTGGAGCAAGCTCTCCTCCCAGTTGGTTGTAGCGATGCGGTTGATCCCGGTCAACCCGATTCCCAGGGGCGCGAACCATTTGATCCCTAACAGGCTAGGGCGGTCACAGTCGACGATGGTCAGAGGCAAGATTTTGGCGTGGTTTTTAAATTTGACTAGAAAATGTCCAAGGCCTACTACTGGAATTCGATTTCCCTGATAGTCTTTTAGCACTAGTCTTTGTTTCTGTAGTTCTCTCTGTTTAATGTTCTGTATCAGGCACCGGATGGTATTCCAGGATACCATAGATAGGAACGACCCTGGGTCGACTTCCATCTCGCAGGGTCTCCCCTCAATGCTCACCTCTAGCTGAACCTTCTTTCCACTCTCCGCCCTGGCATTGCCGATGGTGACTGTCTGATGCGTTTCTTCCCTGTCACCAGTTCTCTTGTTACGGTTCCATTTATTGCCGGCTTGTCTTTCTTCATGTCTGGGGGGTGGGGGTGCTGCTGTATCTTTTTGGACTTTTGCTCTTTTTGTTGCGGCAGACCCTTTCGATGTGCCTCCTCTTATTACAAGCCCGGCATATTGCATCGAGGAACCTGCATTCAGCTCGCGGGTGATTTCCTCCGCAGCCCGCACATTGAAACTCCCGCCAATTTCTCCTCTTTTTGTGCCATTTTTTATCTGAATGGAGTCTATGGACGTCTTCGTCGTCGTCCTTGGTATCACTCTGGGAATCGAGGTCTTCGTGGTGGGCTGTCGCTGTGGGCTGTTTCTTTCCTCCTTCTGCCTTCTTCTCCCTGGGTTGGGTTGGCAGGTATGGAATTGCCTTCATTTGCCGCATGGTGGTTGCTGACTTCTTTGCTGCTTTGGTGGCGGTTGCCTCTGCAATGGCCTCGGCCACGGTTATGTTTGGCCTATTCAGGAGTTTGCTCTGAAGGGTAGTGTCCTTCAGGTCGAGGACCACACGGTCCCTCATTGCCTCGTCCATGTTCTGGAATTCACAGGCTCCGATGTGTCTCAAGGCTGCTACAAAATCTCCTATAGTTTCATCCTCCTTCTGGTCCCTCTTATAGAATTCGTGCCTTTTTATTAAATTCGAGACCACCAATGCGTACTGTGCTCGGAGCATTTGGTTCAGGTTGGACCAAGTCATCTGTTTGACATCTCTAGGTTTCACCAGCACCTTCGCCATTTTAAAGACGGCCGGTCCGCAGTGTGTAAGGAAGACAGCCCTCTTCCTTTGGTCTGAGATTTCTTCCATTTCGTTGCTTTCTAAGAACATAAGAAAGTGATCGATATACGATTCCCAATCCTCCTCATCAGGATTGAATAGCGCGGGCGGCGGGTTGTTACCGGCCATCTCTCTCACTCGGTTCAGATCGCCGCATGCTTCGGTCTCACCTTCTACGATGATCCCATCCCATCTTCGTTGCCAGTGTTCCATCCGGAAAGAAGCGCATGAGACCGGGTTCCAAACAACAACTATTTTATTTAAACTCGCAAGGCAAAAGATACAGAACATAGCCCAAGCCGCGGCAGCCCTTTATATAGCGGCTTGCCTGCGGCTTGTGGCCAATGACACTCATTTAACTGTTCCCGCCGTTTGGCGGCTTCCCGGATTGGTTCTTAATCAACCAATCCGTAAGTGGCCTTTTCAGCCAATCAGAATGAGGGACTTGGAACCTACCAAATTCCATACAGAACAACAATCAACCAATGGAACATCTTGCCTTCGGAAGTGTAGGGGTTTCCTACTTGGCTGGGGGTGGTGGACTAGATGACCTACAAGGTCCCTTCCAACTCTGATTATCTGTTATCTTTATCTTTCTGTTCTGTTTTCACTTATGTTCTAGATCTAATTTCACTTGCTTTCTACTTCTTAACTCTTTTACTGCGCTTTGGATGCTGCTGCTTACCCGAGAGGGAAGGGTGTGGTGGGTGACTTACAAGGTCCCATCATGCTGAAAAGCGAGCTGGGTCAGTGCAGGCTATGCTGCCCTGCTTGGTGAACAATCTGGCAAGGTGACACTTAAGTACAGATTAGCAGAATGACACACAGTGACAGAGAATTGAAGTGAAAATTGGCAGTGAAGAGTGTGCCATGGTGCTCAGTGCTGCAAAGACCTGGGGTGGTGACAATGGTAGCCCTTCAAAATCCAGGTCAATAATTCCGATGAACAGCTGGAGGCGATAGTGGGTTTCTGGCCCAAATACAACCGGTTATGATTGCCAAGATATAAGGAGCAGACTGTGGAACCAGAAAAAAGGTGAAGGGAGATGTTGAGGCTAAATCTGTAATGAAAGTTAGAAGAAAGACAGCAGTTCCATCCGTGGAGATTTTCAAGCAAGGGTTGGCAACCACCTGACTGGAATAGTCGGAGGATTCCTGCCATAGGCAGGGGGTTGGGCTAGAAGACCTCTAAGGACCCTTCCAATCTCATAGATTCCACTTACCAATGAAACGAGCCACCTTAAAGCGGGATAACTAGAACGGCGGAGGCGGCGGCGCCGTCTTTTACGTCCGGCGAGAGAAGTCCGGGAGGACGGGGCGCTCACAGCCCGCCTCTTTCCTAGACGGCCGGCGAGGGGTCGCCCAGCCTTATCACGCCGAGCCGCTCGGCGGCCGCGCCAGTCCAGGTGTGACAGGAAGGCGAAGGGAGGAGCCGGGCCGGCCCCCGCCCAGAGTTCCAGCTCGGCCTTGCGACTGCCCCGCCTCTGCCCCGGGCAGACCCGCTGAGGCCGCCTTGCTCTCAGGCCCGGCGGCCAAGGCCACAAGCGCAGCTGCCTCGACGGAAGTGCTTCCCGCGACAGGCACCAGGCTGCCCGAGGGCAGGGCTCGGCCGCGAAGCCCGCGGGGGGGGGGTGCTCGCCACGCTCCACTCAGCCGCCAGCCGGACCCCCGTCCGCCTGCTTTCGGGCTGTGTCCGGGGGCGCCGAGGGACTGGCTCCGCGCCGGGGTAGAAGTCCTTTCCGCTGCCGGTGAAGTTTGGCGGCCGCCGGACTTCGCGACACTCCCGTGGGCCGGGCGAGGCGGGGGAGGCGGAGGCGCGCCAGGAATGTGCAGAGCGAGCGGGAGCGCCTTCTGGCTTTCTCACCGCCGGCCGACTTCGCTCCGCTTCCCCTCCGCTGCGGCCCTGGGTGGAGCTTCGCACTCGCTCCGAGGTGAATCAGGCGCCGGGAGCGCTGGGGGTGGGGACGAGCCAGCCGAGCGCCGGCCAGCCCCACAGCCTCTGAGCGCGGCGGCGGTACCAGCGGCAGCGGCAGCGGCAACGGCGGCGGCGGCGAAGCCCGCCACCTGTCCAGCAGGAGGAGCAGCCGCCGGCCGGCCCCGAGAGCCCGGGAAGGTAAGGCGTGCGCTCGCGGGGCTGGATCGGGCGGCCGAGAAGCAGGCGAGGAGGTCGTTCCTCTTCCGCGCAGCGCCGAGCCTCGCCGCCGGCTGCCGGTCCCCTTCCTCCCGCGGCAGGCAGCCTCTGCGCGGGCGACCCTCAAGGGGCCGGGGTCGAGGCTGGAACTTCGCGAAGAGCGACGCCCTGCGGAGTTCGGAAGTGAGCGAGGGCGGGAGGGGCCGGCGGCGTGGTCCAACTGGTCCCGAGAAAGGACGGGAAGGGCCAGAAGCGCCTGAACTCCGCCGGGCCGTGGGCGAGCGCCCCAGGACCCGTCCTGCTAGCCCAGGGAGGAGGGCGCAGACCCGGGGTGGCCTGAGTTGCCCAGGCAGAAGACCGGCGGCCCGGGGGAGCTTCCGCCACCCCCGCATCCTCGGCGCCAAGCGTGCCCACACCTTCCCCAGCGCTCGCTGTGCCAGCAGCACCCAGGACGTGCTGCAGCAGGCAAGTCGCTGATGGCAGCCCTGCAGAGCCGCTTGAACCCAGGCGGGCCTGCCAAGACAGCGCGTGGTGCCTCTCCGGCCTTGGGCTGTGTCCCAGCGCCACTTGCAGAGGCTGACCTCAGGGAGCTCACTGGAAAAGCAGTGGGGCTGCACCCAGAATCTCTGGCCAGAAGTCAGCCTGGTGCTTGGATCCCATCGGGAAACTTTCTGAGTTAACTCTCCCACTGGGTTTACTGTGACTTATGGACTGATACTATCTCCCAAAATAGACCCTGGTTGGGCTGTGCGCTATGGGAGAGTCAGCTTGGGAAAGATGGGTTTCCCAGGAGAAGAACGGGAGGGGCTTTCAACCCTGGGCCTGAACTTTAGTAACTTCCCTTTCTCTCTGCCCTACTTCCAAGGCCCTGGGAGACTGGGACTGTTGCAAGCCAGGCAGGAGAGGAGAGGCCGCCTGATGCGTGCCCGGCTGAAGGCCTATTTCCTACACAGCCCACCTAAGGCTGGAGCTTCGGCCCTGGGAGCTTTGGGGAGCCCCGCTGGGTTCACACACTCCTGCCGACTCCATGGATCTCAGCAGTTCTCAGGTGGCCCTCTGTGATGCCCAGCAGAGGCCTTCCTCGTGCCCATTCCCAGGAGCCCTCTTGGAGGAGGGAGCGTGGCTGCCTTCTGGCTTTTGTTGCTGGAGCACAGCCAGAGGCCTCCAGTGGAGGAGGAGGCGGCTTCTCCTTGGCTGCTTCCCCAGGCCTCCTCACTGATGCTGGGTGCGGCCGAAGCAGCCGAGCCAGTTCAGCAGGGCGAGGCAGGTAGGCTGGGAACAGGAGGGCTGCCGATGCAGAAGCAGGCAGCGACAGGCCCTGCTGGGCGGGCTGGTGCAGGAAGGGAGGGAGGGCGTGCTGCATTTGAGGGCTGAGTCCTGGTAAGTGCAGAGCAGCAACATCCTCCTGGTCCGCCTCTCTGCAGAGCTGCGACGGGTGGTTGGGGAGACTGCCAAGCGGGTGGACAAGAGTGGCCACCTGAGAGGGCCGGGCCGGGCCAGGCCGGCCGCCTTGAGCTTGGCGTTCTCTGGAGAGGAAGTTGAGGGCTTCCCTCCCCGACTCTGCTTGTTCCCCGGAGCAGGCCAAGGGCAGCCCAGTAAGTGCCTTGTTTCCAAGCTGAGTTTGAGAGGGGTCAAAAAACCCACAATCATCCAATGGGCCCCTCTTATATAACAGATATTATAAGCTAAGGTTTTTTTAAGACTAGGACAGCAGTTCTGCATTTTTCCCAAGTTAATTAACTACTCACTTCCCTGGAAGAGAACATTGTAAACGATCCTTGGAACCCTGAGTCTGCAGCTGAGGTCACCTTTGAGAACAGTCTTGGAGGCTCACAGGGTCACTTTGGCTGCTCTGGGTTTCCCAGGATTGTTATGGGGAGCCCCCTTTGAGCTCCTGGAGTGCCGCCAAGATAGAGACCTAGGGAAAGGGAGGAGGATTGCTTCTGGCTTCCTGGGAAACCTTAGCTAGCATCTCCAAAAGCAAATAAGTCATGGGGCAAGTCTGATGGTTGATAACAGGGAACGGGAGACTAACTATAACTACCCAATCCAGCAGAAAGCAGTTAGTGAAATGGACAGCCATAGTGTGGCTCTGCCAGGAGCTCCTGTTCAATCTTGGGTGCTCCCTTTGTGGAGGCCCACTCAAGGTTTCCCCGAGTCTTTGCAACTTGATGCTTTGCTAGAACATCCAGCGAAGCCAAATAGGGAACAGGCAGGATGGTCCAAGAGGGGTTGGTGTTTTCAGTCACACATGGTTACCAACTTGGGTGACTCCAAGTGGAGGAGAGAATTCCAGGGAGGATAAGGCGCTCCCAACAGCTCTTTGTGGCTCCTTCTACCATTGCTTGGAAGAGGTGTCCACTCAACAGCAACAGAATTCAACTAGCAGTTTTTGCAACTGTCTTGTACTTTTTAGAGAGAGGAAGCATCAGGCCTTCTCCTTTGAATCATGGACAAGCTCTTGAATTCTTTTTGTTCTTTTCACCTATATATACTTTTCCCCTTTTTTGTGTGTGTGAGGGGAATTCTTCCTAACTAATGTTGCTTTTATTTTTGGGCAGGTAATCATTTCCCCCCTTTTTTCTTTTAAATATAGATTCTAAATGTAATAAAATGGGGGTTGAATATGGATCTGTGAGCAGTACGAGAACATAATAGTTAACTATAGAAGAGTTTATTATTAGATATTTGCCAAATGCTACAGGTCATAAAATCAATTGGTATTGGGAGATTGTTGAGAAGTGTGCCAAAATATAACTTATTGATGGAGCTAGTTTCAATGTGAGAATCTAAAAACATAGTCTTAGCATATGTAGAATCATTAAGGACAGGTATTGCTTATTACTTAGAGGAGATTCATTTCATGGAACAGGATAAATCTCTGCTAATGAAGGATTGGGTGGGACAGGTTTATCTCACAGACACTTTGACGAAAGCTAAAGGTGTGGCACTTTATGTTTGGAAAGGGTGCCCAATTGATGTATAACTTATCACTGATGTAAATGGGTGTTGTTTAATTTTATGGGTTAAAATAGCCAAGATTGCTATGTTAATTCTAAATACTATGTCACATGAATGTATTCAGCTTTGAATCAGTACATTTATGATAAAGTGATAATAGGAAGAGAGTTCTATGAAATTTTGGTCTGAAGCTTAATAGAAACATACCAACATGAAAAAAAAACAATCATTAAGGAATAACAGTCAAAGACCTTTCAGAAACCATCAATTACAATCCCATGGAATCGGCATACAAACCAGCTAAAGCCCTCCAAAGCACTCCAAGTAAACCAAAAGACCCAGCAGGCCCAGAAAAGAAAAAAAAGAAAAGAAAAAAGGGCAGACATAATCTACAACATGCAGTGTCAAGACCACAGCAGCCATAGGACAAGCAGGCTTAGAAGACGAGCAGAGCGTACCCAGGAACATCAACTAGCAGGCAGAAGCATGATGAAACCGCGTTCATTGCGCAACATTTGGACAGACGTGGCAATCATATCAACTGGGAAACTGTGAGACTATCCTAAACCAATTCCAAAAAGGGAATTCCTGGAAGGCTGGCACTCTTGACCAATTGGCCATCAATTGATACATAGACATAGCAGAAAAACAAAGTTAGAAGGGACCTTGGAGGTATTCTAGTCCAACCCACTGCACAGGCAGGAGTCCCTATGCCATTTCAGCCAAGTGGCTGTCCAGTCTCTTTTTGAACCCCCCCCCCCCAAGCTCCCAGAACTTCTGAAGGAAAGTTGTTTCACTGGTTAATCATTCTCATTGTTAGGATATTTCTCCTTAGTTTTAGGTTGCTTCTCTCCTCGATTAGTTTCCATCCATTATTTTTTGTCTTGCCTTCTGGTGCTTTGGGAAAAAGGTTGACCTGCCCGCCCTTCTTTGTGGCAGCCCTCAAATATGAGAAGACCACCATCATTTCATTCCTAGTCCTTCTTTTCTTAAGGCTAGACATACCCAATTCCAGCAACTGTTCTTCATATGTTTTGGCCTCCAGTCCCCTTTGATCTTTGATGCTCTTTTTTGCACTCTTTCTAAAGTCTCAACATCTTTTTATCATACGGTGACCAAAACTGGATGCGGTATCTTTAGTGTGGTTTTAAAGTGATACTAATACTTTACATGATCTTGATTCTATCCCTCTGTTAGTGCAACATCTATATACTTGCAAAAAAAAAAACCTCAAAACTCCTCCACCAGCAATCAACACCCAGATGAACATAAGACTAACACCAAGATTAAAATCAAATGAACAATTAAAAAATAAACAAGTTTCCAACCAAGGAACTACCAAGCAAGCTAATAGTAAGCCTCCCAACTGAAGAACCTGGAGGACCACTCCCACAAACACAGACCGGGCAAGCCACGAGAATATAGACTGGGAGTAAACCCCACTCCTTACTAGCACTGATGATGTTACCTAGTTTGTGTAACCAATAACCAAGCTCAGAGAATATTAAGGTCTCCTCAGTGAGGGCACTTTGAAGAGAGTTTTTCCATTGATGAGGGTCAGGTTTCAGATGAAATGGGTAATTGAAGCTTTTGAGCTGAAAACTGACAACTCAGATTGCGCCTGGAATGCAACTAGCAAATATTTCAGGTCTTT
Organism: Laticauda colubrina; assembly: GCA_015471245.1. Lineage (NCBI taxonomy): Eukaryota > Metazoa > Chordata > Lepidosauria > Squamata > Elapidae > Laticauda > Laticauda colubrina. Next base: position 3,055,660 of record BLBF01000336.1, read on the forward strand.
CCACCCAGGAATAATTGACCTGCCAGTAAGCAATCAGCTAGCCAAGGTTATTGATAATGCTCAATTATTTAGGCTGATTTAAAAAAAAAAAAAGACTGTGAAGAGCTCCAGAAGAAGCTCTTAAAGAGAATATTTGTAGCTCAACCTATTTGTAGGCTGAAATGAAGGGTCCTTGGTATTCTCTTATCTTGTTAGTTTTCTTGCAGACGTTTCATTTCCCAAACCATCAACATCATCTGTTTATGTAAGCATAAAGTTATGTCTGTTGGGACAGACCCCTAACCTCACCCGATGGTAATTAGGCGGAGTGTCTGTCATGGACCACAAAGAAAACCGTGGAGTCTAAAGAGGAGGGCTTGGTGAAGATGGGACTTGGTGTGCAACAGCAGTGGGAAAGAGAAATTCCCTGTCGGAAATCGTCAACAAGGAAAGGGGCTGAAAATGCTGACCACGTAATGCTTATGTACACATTATGGTGTCTTTGCAGCTTGGAAGAAAGGTGGCTTAAGGGAAATATGGCTCAAGACTGAAGGCTCTAGTTTGGAGGAAGTGGGCAGGGAGAAGATTTTGGACAGAAAGATATTTAACCATTCAAATGAAGGGTCTTCTCCATACCACATAGAATTAATCTGGAGATCTCATGTCTACTGCTCACCTCAGAAGGGGGTTGGGCAGCATTAACACAGAATATCTATTGATCCTCCTCACCATCACAGAAATAGAAAAACATCTCTGAGACAGGAAACCGTGTGAGGCTGTAGAAGCCTCTTGACCCAAGAAAGAGGAAAAATCAAGTCTTCTCCTGGTGTTGAAGTTGATTGGGCCAACCTGGTTTCTACAAGTCAAAAAATAGTTTGGGGGTGAGCGGGGTGGTTAGGAGCGGGACTGCTTGAATGTACCACACACACAAAAAAGAAGAGAAACGCTTTCCTGTGCTTTGTGGTATTGCATTGTCTATAAAGATAGTTATACCTCCACTGAAATGCAAATAACAACAACCTCCCAACAATGAAAACTTTGAATGCAATTGAGTTAATGAGGAAAAAAAGTATAAACCACAGACCTCCCAACCAAATAGAGGAAATACTTTTTGATAGTCAGTTAACTAAGGTGTTCAGGAAGCACACTGGAGCACTTCAACTATCCTGACCTCAACCAGGAGACAAACTGAACCTCCTGGGAGATCAAACAGCCTCCTGACAAACCCAGCAAACCACTTTGTGTCCCAAAAGGTAGAGAAGAGCTGGAGGGTCAGCTGTACTGGGCTGAATTCTTACTAACAGAGATAAAATAATAGAAGGGGTTGAAATTGGGGGAAATCTGGGGGAGAATGATTATGTCATATTGGAATTCAACATAATACAGATACAAGCAATCGAACAAAATCAAAGTTACGCTTTAAGAAAGCTGAACAAACTTAGAGCTTGAGAAGGATTCCCTGGGTATACCAAACCTTCTAAATAAATACTTGTGCTCAGTCTTCTCAGAAGTCGATGCCACTAACAAACACAGGCAGGAGAATCATACCAGTCAAGGCAGGGCTTAATCCCCAAGTGGTTCAGCAGATTTGGAAGTTGGTTCAGGGGTAGACCCTGGGGTGCAGTAGTGGTTAATGGGCCACCGTCTGAACAGAGACCCGTCACAGGTGGTAGGCCACCAGGCTTGACTGTTCTGGAGGAGCTGATGCATGTGCAGCCTGGAGGACAGAAGGGAAAGGGAAGGGAATGCGATTGAAACCTTTAAATATATTGAAGATGTGAATAAGGGTCTAGAAGACATTACTTACAATATTAAGCAAAAATCAAGAACCACGGGGAAATTCTGAAGTATGACTTCCCAGAAGAGTAGCGGACACCTGGCACCAACTTCCAGCAGAGGCTAGTGGGTCAGAAACAAACTCCAAGGAGGCAAGCAGATGGTCCACTGGGGCTTCTGACATTTCTCTTTGCGAGCCTCACTGGTCTGCTCATGTAGGCGCATGAGGAGGCACGCCCGCTTGCTCTGCACCACAGAGACCTTCCCATGTGTCACTCCCCTGCGGCCTTTGGCACCTACCCCATACCACACCTGAAGTGCAACAGCTGTGATAATATGGGAGGCTACCAAGCCAAGCACAGCAAGATGTTCCCGACTCCCAGGATCTGTAGGGCCAGCTTGCTTGTGGGCAGAGGCTGTGGGAACTGGCACCAAGCAGGAGCTTGGTTTTCCTTTTTGCACAGACTCTTCCTAACAAGCACACAGCACACTTGGCCTAGTCACTGATTTGACCCATTTGTGCAATGTTTATACCTTGTTAACAGTTAACAGATAAATCAGAGTTGGAAGGGACCATGTAGGTCATCTAGTCCAACCTCCCCACCCAAGCGGGAGATCCTACACCATTTCTGACAGATGGCAGTCCAATCTCTTCTTGAAAGTCTCAAGTGATGTGGCGCTCCCACAACTTCTGAGGGCAAGGTGTTTCATTGGTTGATTGTTCTCACTATCAGAAAGTTTCTCCTTATTTTCAGGTAAAATCTCTCTCTGTTCAGTTTCCATCCATTATTGCTTGTCTGGCCGACAGGCACTTTAGAGAATAGTTTGTCCCCTTCCTCTCTGTGGCAGCACCTCAAATATTGGAAGACCTCTATCATGTCTCCCCTTGTCCTTCTCTTTACTAGACTAGCCAAACCCAGTTCCTGCAACCGTTCTTTGTATGTTTTAGTCTCCAGTCTCCTAATCATCCTGGTTGCTCTTCTCTATACTTTTTCTAGTGTCTCAACATTTTTTTGTAATGTGTTGAATAGAACTGGATGCTGAGTACTGCAGGTGTGGTCTTACTAAGGTTTTATAGAGTGGTATTAGTACCTCCCTTGATCTTGATTATATCTCTCTGTTAATACAGCTTAGGATTGCATTAGCTGTTTTGGCGGCTGCTGCACACTGCTGGCTCATATTTAACTGATTGTCCACTAAGACTCCAAGATCCTTCTCACAGTTACTGCTATTGAGCCTGGTTTCACCCAGTCTGTATGTGTCCTTTGGGTTTTTCTTGCCTAAGTCTAGGACTGTACTTTTCTCTACGTTGAATTTCATTTTGTTTGATATGGCCCAGTGTTTCAGTCTGTCAAGATCCATCTGGATCTTGAGCCTATCTTCTGGATCTTGAGCCTATCTTCTAGCTGGCAGCTGTTCCTGCCAGTTTAATATCATCTGCAAATTTGGTAAGTTCCCCTTTTATTCCCTCATCTAAGTTGTTAATGAAGATATTGAAGAGTACTGGCCCTAAGACGGAACCTTGTAGCACCCCACTGCCTCCTTCCCTCCATGTAGACTTAGACCCATTAAGGATTACTCGTTGAGTATGATTTGTCAGCCAGTTGCAAATCCATCTAGTGGTGGTGCTATCTATTCTATTTTTTTCTAGTTTACTAAGAAGTAGGTTGTGGTCTACTTTGTCAAATGCCTTGTCGAATCTAAATATATTATGTCCACAGTATTTTGCTGCTCTAGTAATTTAGTCACTATGTTGAAGAATGAAATAAGATTGGTTTGGCATGATCTGTTCTTAACAAACCCATGCTAACTGCTAGTTATTACTTTTCTTGTTTCTAGATGTTGGCAGATCTGTTTTTTTATTATCTTTTCCAGTATCTTCCCTGGTATTGATGCTAGGCTGATTGGTCTATAGTTTCCTGGGTCTGTTTTTTTCCCCTTTTTTGAAGATGGGAACCACATCAGCTCTTTTCCAGTCCTCTGGTAGTTCCCCGGTGCTCCAGGATTTTTGAAAGATATGGTGCAGTGGTTCTGAGATGACCTCTGCCAGTTCCTTTAAAACTCTAAGATGTAATCCATCAGGCCCTGGTGATTTTTTTTCATCAAGATCAGACAGGTATTCTCTTACTATTTTTTTGCTTAACTTTTATTTCTGGTCTATCTTTTGGTGGGTTGAGCTATAGTTCCTTTTTGCGTGAAGACCGATGCAAAGAATGAGTTAAGCCAGGGGTCCCCAACCACCGGGCCCCAGACCGGTATCAGTCCGTGGATCATTTTGTATCGGGCCACAAAGAATGAATAATCGTGATTAAAATATATATAAAAATGTTTTTAATAAAGAAATAGTAAAGAAGCCCTTTGCTATTGGGGAAGAATTGATTTTGCCAGTCCTTGAAAAAGTGTTTCTGTGTGAAACTGGTCCCTGGAACAAAAAAGGTTGGGGACCACTGAGTTAAGCAGTTCTGCTTTCTCTCTGTTGCCTGTTACTTCCTTGCGGTCTTCTCTCTCTCTCTCCGACTGTTTTCTTGATTTTTTTTCTTGTTATTTATATGTTGGAAGAAACTTTTCTTATTATCTACTATCTTTTATTATATACCTTGGATTGAATCCTTTGCAAATTAAACAGGTAGGATTTGCATAAGATGTTGAGAGCCACCAGCAGTGAAAATAAACTCTAATCATAGTTAAAACTTAACAAAGCTGCCAGAATATGGCATCATCCACCTTGTGGTCTCTGCCTGCTTCCTCTTCCACCTCAATCCTGAGGGATTTCTGAACTCGCCACCCAGGAACAGCATTGAAAGGACCTGGTTGGGAGGGGGGGAAGGCCCCAGAGATGTGGCACACCCACAATCCCGCTCCTGGGTTTCCATTCCCCTCAAAGGATCTCCCTTGCCAGGTCCTGCCTCAAGAAAGGGACTTTGAGGGTCAGCAGGGCTCTTGGGAGGGCCTAGGCCTCCTGCACCCAGGCTCTGCCCTCCGACTTCCCCTTTTCCTGATTGACAGCTGCTGTTTTCTTTTATCTCGAGGTGGTAGTATAGCAATCTTTGCTTCTGCCCAAGGTTTTTCTGCTGCGTCCTTTGTCTCTTAAAATACTAACTCGCCTTCTCTGTTAGGAAGGCCATCCTTCTTCCTGGCAACACTCATTCACAAATATACTTCCTCTATACAAAACACAGTGTAGTGTTTGAGCCACAAAGGAAGCCAAATTGCCCGGCTCAAAAGTTGGAATATCCTTTGAGCTCCACCAGTGCAAGCGAGGTGGGGAGAGTTTGTGTCTGAATCTCTGGCATAGAGAGGAGCCCCGGCGCCTTGGGAGGCAGGTTGGTCGGCTCCTCCAGGCACTCACCAGCAACTGGAGAGGAAGGCAGGTGCTCTGGCTCACAGGCAAAGGGAGGACTGTGCAAAGCTTCAAAGAGTTGCTTGGCCAAGTCCTCTTTGGGGTCTGTGACAATTTTCTGTGGCCAACTCACCATGGGTGTCAGCTATGGAAGCCAACAACTTGCCATAGGACAAGAATTGCACTAATATCAAAGAAACGGTGGAATAGGATCATTAAAGAAAGGAGCCAAAGGGAGGGACAGAATAAAATGAGAATGGCGGAAACTAAAATCTTTTTTAAAAAATTTAAATAATTAAATAGAATTGTTAATTCTGCCTCAGTGAGTTGTCCAGTGAAGAGTTGACCATGGCGAGTTGTCCAGTGGAGAGCTATCCTGTTCCATCCTCTTTGACAGGTCTTCTGTTGCACTGCATCACTTCAGCCACCTGGATGGGCTGCTATGGGTGCCGGTGGGGAGTGCGGGTGGACCTGCCCAGAAGGCATTGCCACAGAACCAGAGCCCCCCACCAATTAGGGCTTCTCTTGCCAGTAGCCATGGCCTTTTTGGGTTGGGATGCCTCTTCCTTTGGACAGGGACTTCCGGTGATAAGAGTAGAGCCACCCCAGCCCTCGGGGTTGCTCTGGAGAGCAAGAGGGGCAGCATATTCACGGAATCAACCAACTGGCTTCTTCTTTCCCCCCACAGAGGCTTCTGCTGTCATGGCTCGTCGGTCACAGAGCTCCTCCCAAGGGGACAACCCTCTGGATCCCAACTACCTGCCGCCCCACTACAAGGAGTACTACCGCCTGGCGCTGGACTTGCTGGCGGAGGAAGGCAAGGAGAGCTACCACAGGTTCCTGGCGGAGGAGGCGGCCCCGGACTTCCTCTGCCCCTCAGAAGTTGAGCACATCACTCAGCACCTGCAGAAGCCACAGTGTGTCTCTCAAGAGGGAGGTGGCAGCACAGACTCCAGCCCGCCAGATGCAGACATGGATGGTTCCTCAGGCACTTACTGGCCAGTGAACTCTGACCTGGCCATTCCAGAGCTGGATCTTGGCTGGCCAATGGTCTTTGGGTTCCGGGGAACAGAGGTGACTACTTTGGTGCAGCCCCCACCCCCGGATAACCCCAGCATCAAGGAAGAGGCACGCCGAATGATTCGGGCTGCACAACAGGTGGGAGAGCGAGAGGCAGAGCTGTGAGGTTGTGGTTGTGGAAGGCAGGGGAGACGAAGGTGGTTGGGGATTCTAGGAGAGAAGCGGAGAAGTGGGCAAGATAGATGGCTTTCCCCTCCAGATAATAGCCTTTGGGCTATTTTTAGTTCTTGCTCTGCCCTCAGAAGTGTGCATTTGTGTTGTGTTTCTTTTCTGACCTGTTGTCTCCTGTTTTTGAAGAGCTCTTGAACTGGAAGTGAGCTGCATGCCCACTTCTCAATGCAGGAGTCCAGTAAAGGGGGTTTGTCGTCCCCCCTGCTTCCCCTCCAAGCAACTGGCACCAAGGTTAAATTTCTCTTTCCATTGGGACTAGATGCCTCTTTCAAAACGGTGTTATTCTGATCACTTTCCAACCCTCTGATGCAAGAACTGTAGGGACTTGGTTGTCCCTCTCGGTTGGTGGTGCATAGTTTCCCGCTTGAATTTGTGGGTGGTTCATAGAGTTAGAAGGAGATATTTATCTCATCAGATCCCATCCTGCTCGGTGAAGAAACCTAAAAGGACACCCTGTCCCACATTCCCGCATGAGTTCAGTTTGAAAAGTCTGTGAGGGAGGGCCGTACCACCCACTACCAATAGCTTTGTAGTCAAACTGCTCTGCTCTTTAGGGCTGCTTTCCTTACATTCCCCAGAATTGTTTCTCTCTGCTCAACTTGGGAAGTTAGGAATCCAGGTTGCCTGCTTCCTCATTCATCTCCAGGCAAGGCTCTGTCTTTGCAAATTTTCAGCTTTGACCATAGAGGAAAACCATAGAATTGTAGGGCTGGAAGGGACCTTGGAGGTCTTCTAATCCAACCTCCGGCCTAAGGCAAGAGTCTTTACAGCATCCCAGACAAATGGTTGCCCAACCATTTTTTGCCACCCTTTCCCCCTGCGCCATCTTTGGGGAGTGGTCTTTGCTCTAGGGCTCCTGAAGGAGACCGGCCACACTGCTCTCTGCCTCCCTTACTCTTTCCTGCACTCTCCTGTTTGCAAGATGACACACCGAGCCGCAAACTAGTCCCGCTTGTCTGGTGGGCTGTGCAGAACAGAACTAAAACCTAGAAAACTGAGGTGAATGAGCTATGATGGAATTGAACTGTGGGTAAATCCACAGGGTGACCTGGAGGCCATTTTTACATGAGGCCCCTCTTCATTTTCACTTCTGGGTTTGGACTCCGCTCACACGAGCCTCCTGCACCCCTGCCCATCCAAGGTTAGATTCTTTCTGCCTATCAGATCTGGGTCTTCTAATGATCTCCAGACCCAGAAAGGGGGCTTATTTTGCAGTTAACCTGGGGGACCCAGACCCGAGAGCCTGTTCAGGAGGAGGCTGCTCCACACTGTCTCTGTGGTTGGGGGCAGAAAGGGGACACTGGGTGGTTCTCCAGCCCAACTCCGGCGGTGGTTTGGCCAATTGGTGGTGACCCCAGAAAAACTCTTTTAAGAAATAAGCGGTTCCCCTCCTTTCCCGTCCCCCCGACACAGATACAGCATCTTTGGGGGTTTTATTGGCTGTTGCTGACTACATGTAAAATGTAAAAAAATAAAAATCCAATTCTGAAATCCTCAAATGCAAAACCAAACCATTCAATAATCGTTTTGGTTTCCTGAGCCCATAACAGCGTTGTCTCATTTAGGCTTCCCTACTAAGAAAGGTTTTTTTTTAAATGTCTACAAGATCATTGTGTATCCATTGTATCAGTCCCAATAAATTGACTTGCAATTATTAGCTAGTGCTTCAGAAACATTTTCAGACTGGAAATTAAATGGGTTTATACAGGTAACCATCGACTTACAAGCACAACTGAGCCCAAAATTTCTGTTGCCAAATAAAACTGTTTTAAAGTGAACCACTGCAGCGGTTAGCGGTTAAGTTGGTCATTAAGCAAGTCTGGCTACCCCCAGGGACTTTGTTGGTTAGAAGGTCACAAAAGAGAATCACGTGATCCCAGGAGACACTGCAGCTGTCATAAATATGAGTCAGTTGCTAAGGGTCTGGATTTTGATTGTGTGACCGTGATGATGCTGCTGCAACGGTTGTCAGTGCAAAAAACAATACGAAGTCACTTTTCCCTTGCTGTTGTAACTCCAGTCACTAAATGTAATGTGTTGTAAGTTGAGGACTGCCTGTAATATGATATTATGTACAAAAAACTACCCTTATTTTCCACAGAACACAATGTTTAGAACATTTACAAAACTCATATTTACAAAAATGCCCAATTCTTTTGTAAGAGTTGGGCAAAGCTAAAAATGTTTAATTCATATTACCTCCCTGTGACTTTTGCTAAGGTTTAATCTAACTTCCCAATCCAGAATCTGGACAATATACTGATCTATTGCTCTTGGGTCACTTTCCCCAGGACAGCATTGTCACCGTCTTCTCCAGCAAAGCTGCCGTGCTTGAACATCTTTGCGTAGGGCAGGGTGGCACAGCCTGCCTCCTCTCTGCACCTCGGAACCCTTCCTGGGGATTCCTTGAAGGCAGAACTGGCCTCCTTGGGTGCTGTGGGTTGACAAGCCAGCCAGTGGAGACTCAGGGTGTCTGGTCTGGGCAAAGGGAACTCATACTAGTGCAGTATGGCTGCAGCTCTCCTCTTATCAAAAGCTAACTTGGACAAGAGCAGTGGAAGTCTTGACTGGCTGAGTGTCACATAATGGAAGGCCTAGCCTGGAAACAGGCTGGCCTATCCGTCTGGGGTCATAATCTGAGCTTTTTTCTACTCCCTCAGGTAGTCGCTATAGTCATGGATATTTTCACCGATGTGGACCTCTTGAGTGAGGTACTGGACGCAGCTGCACGCAGAGTTCCCGTGTATATCCTACTCGATGAGATGCACGCCCAGCTTTTCCTGGACATGGCTGCCAAATGCAGAGTGAACCTCAACTTTGTGGAAGTGAGCACAGAAATGGATCCGGAGGGATTTGGAGAGGGCAGGACAGATGCCAGCTGAGGGAGCAGCCTTCAGTCAGTGGGCTCAAGAGAGGCAGATCTGCAAAGCCAAACGATGGGCACAAGGGAGCCTCGTTATTTTTTGTCCAAAATGGCATAGGGTTCTCTTGCTTGAGCAAAATGTTGGACTGGACTGGACAAAAGGTTGGATTTCCAATTCTTCTGTTCATCTGTCAATTTATTCCTTTTGCCCAGTGGCTTGCTGCAGTAGTTGGTAAGCACCAACTCCCAATGGCTGGTTTTGTACAACATAGTCCAGCCATAGTCCAACCAATGAAATGTTAATCTAGCATACTGTCAGCACTAACATAGCTCAATCTAATGTTTGGTTTACTATGTTGTGTGAATCCAGAACATTGGATTAAGTAAATAGTGATTTGATATAATTAATACCTCATTCCAATGGACATGGTGATACTGAGTGCACACTGGATATGTCTTTTGTAGTTGACAATCTGTGTGCCAGTTTCAGAAATAGTTTCTCATGAGAGGAGAAGTTTACCAAACATAAGGAAGAGTTAAGAACTGTTTCATATTTTTAGTGAAACTGTTTCAGTGAAACAGCATTACAAACTTCTGCTAGCCATTGTTGGTTTCCAGCTGAAAGGTCTGACATGAGAGGCTCTCGGGGATCAGCAGGAGTCTTTTTCCAGCCCCCAGCCCATCGGATCCTGTCCTGCTCGAAGATGAAAGCCACTCAAGCCTCTTGAGCAGGGCGGAAGCTTCAGAATGGATGCCGCCCTTGGAAGCTTGACGTCCAATGGAGTAAGAAGGTCATTGGGCCTCGGCGTCCACTGATCAGCCTCTTTCTTCCTTTGCAGTTCCTACGCGTCCGGACAGTTTCTGGCCCCACCTACTATTGCCGCACGGGGATGTCGTTCAAGGGTCACCTGAAGGAGAAATTCTTGCTGGTGGACTGCATGGTGGTGCTGAGTGGCAGCTACAGGTGAGCAGGGAGGGGGCGGGCAGGTGGGTGGCAACTGTGAGCATCCTTAGCAAGAATCTAGGGGATAGAACCAATTTCTCAAAGGAGAAATTGCTGATGAAGTAAGTCTTGACCATGGAACTCGGGTCCCATGAAGCCACCAGATTAATAAAGCGGCCTGCTGTCCAGCTGGCAATTGACCCTAGAGGTCCTCATGGCCAATGGAAACCAAGGGATCTCTGCCTGGAGGTGTTCAGGGCATGGCAAGGGATAAGTGCTGTGGGCTGCAGCTCATGCCAAAGAGTCATTTTTCCTTCTCCTCCTCCCTTTACAGCTTCATGTGGTCCTTTGAGAAGATCCACCGGAGCATCGCTCATATCTTCCAGGGTGAGCTTGTGGCCAGTTTCGACGAGGAATTCCGCATTCTCTTTGCTCAGTCAGATCCGCTGGTTCCTCCGTCCAACATTTTAGTGAGGACAGAGGCTCCGGTGGGGCCCTACAGCATGGCCACCCTTGGCAACAACATGCCCTTCTTTCCAAAGAAGCCTCACCTGCTTTTCCCCCGAGAGGACAACCTTTTCTCACCGTTTATGGACCGGATCGACCCAGATAGGTATTTCCTGTCTTCTTTTAGAAGAGACGACATGCTACGTCACACCTTAGAGGGTTCCGCCATGAGAATGTACTCCAAGAAAATGGAGATGGAGAACTGTCAGGCGGACCCTGTGCGGGGCTACCTCCGTTCCAAGCAGCTGGAAATGGACTCATTTAAAAGGCACAGCTTTGCTGAAGGCACCTTTGAGAATTTTCAGTCCACAAAACAATTTTCTAAGCAGTTGTACATGAACAATTTGGACGAATTTAAAATTCAGTCCAGTCATTTTCAAAAGGATCAGTTTTACCAATACCAGTTGGAACATCCCCATGGGGCTAATAGGCCCCCGGGGCTTTTTGAAAGAATCCGAGGAGGCAGGCTAGGATTCAATGAACCAGAAGATTATGCAGATGGATTTAGGTGTCCAGAACTGGAATCCAATTTTCCCCAAGATGGGCATCCACTGCGGCTGGATTATGTTCCTTCCAATTCTTCCAAAGAAGTGCGGCATGGCTCTGATCACCTGAATCCAGGAGGGAATGGTCTCCTCGGTCTCCCGTCCCTAAGAAGGCAAAACATGGGGCAGAAGTTTATATGCCAGACATCTCCCACACAGAAGCAGAGCATGGAGCAGAGGCTTTTTCTGCACGACCAAGGCCAAGATGTGGAGCAAGACAAAAAGGTTCAGGAGAACAGGGCAGGGCTGCGCAACTGGAGAATTTCCTCCTACCTTAGTGGGTATCAGTCTGACCCAGGAGAGGAAGGCCTTCCGATGCCCGTGGAGCCGGAGATGCATAACGAGGTCCTTGGTCCCCCAGAACCCCTTACTAGGTACCCCAATGACCTCCTCCCCACTTTCAAACCTCCACTTCCACTTCTCAATGCCAAAGACATTTCTGGAAGTGACAGGTTGCCAGAAGAAACCTCGGTGGTGAAACAGGATCCCTTCAGAAGCAGGATAAATCCCTTGATCCAGAGGAGTTCACGGCTTAGATCTTCTCTTATTTTTAGTGCTGCCAAATTAGACCAGCCAAACTCATCCACTGAGAAAGTTCAGATGGTGCAAAAAGAACAGACCTCCACTGAAACAATCAAGGATGCTGAAACCATAAAAGCCAGCACTGTCTCTAAAGTGGCCGAGCTGTTGGAAAAGTACAAGTCGGTGGGGAAAGACTCACAAAGCGCCACCCTCAGTCACACCAAAGCTATGTCTGCGTTTCTCCAGGAAGAATCCCAGAATGCAGAAAGAAAGTGCACTAAGTCGGTGCAGTACAAGATTCTGGAGAGCCAGGTACTCGACTCCAAAGACTCCTTCAGCCCTTATAAGCTACACCCAGAGTCGGAAGAACAATTTTCAGGGTCTGCCTCAGCGACCAACTTGCTTAGCCCTATGGTCCATGGGAGCAGTAAAACAGACAAGCTCGCCTCTCGCTTCTACCCAATAGACCAGTCCAGTCTTCCAGAGAAGGAGAGCCTAATATTTGTGGGAGAAACTCAGAAACTTGCCATAGCCGACAGGAAGGAAAACGTGTCTTTCAAAGGAGGAGATGGATTTGAAACTGAAGAACACAAGCCAGCACAAGCCCCAGTCAGCACTATCTCCTCCAAGAACCAGGGCTCTGACAGCGCTCTCAGTAAGCCCGACGAAGAAAGTTGCAAGCAGGAACAGAGTCCAAGAGAGTTTTTTAGGAAGGGGTCTCTCAAGTTAAAACAGTTGTTGAATCCCAAAGCTGAGAAAAAAGCAGACGAAGAAACAGGCCTAGAGAGCTGGAGGCCAGATAAGTTGGGTGCAGGAGCCCTTAAGCGGGTGTCCAGGAGCAATTCTCAGGAGATTATAGAAGAGGAGAAATCTCCCAAACTGGCCGCACCGGTGCCTGTCCTCAGGGCGAACCCAGCGCCTCAATCTCGACTGCTGCCTTCCTCCACGGCCAACGTCCTCTACAGCAGCAACCTCCGAGACGACACAAAGGTCATTCTGGAGCAAATTTCGGCCAACAGCCAGAAGAACCGGGCAGAGTTGGCCAGGCAGCTTCCAGTGGCCAGCAATCCTGAGCTGTCCAGGTCTGCCACAAGTTTGGACCGCAAAGGGGACAAGAGGAACACTGGGATCAGCAGATCGGAAAGCTTTGGGAGCCATAAGCGGGGCCTGCAGAGGGAGCCCTCAGAGGACCGGGATTCTCTTCTGAAGAGGATGGAGAGCATGAGGAAAGAGAAGCGAGTCTACAGCCGCTTTGAGGTTTTCTGCAAGAAGGAGGAGCAAGGCGAGGAGGAATGTGAGACAGACACCAAGGACAAGAAGATGGGGAAGTTCATGCCAAAACTCTTGGGATCCTTCAAAACAAAAAAATGACATTGAGGAGGCTGCTGGGACGGCCCTGCCTGAGACCAAGGTTCATGGCAGGCCTTCCATTTCCAAGCCCATTCTAGCATCAGGACAGCTGGGCTGAGGCTGGGGGAGAGGGGAAGGGGGGGGGCACCATGCAGGATTAAATGGCCATCGGGGGAATTAAAAGGCCAGCATTCCACTAGACTTTCTTTGGAAGGGCTGGAGCTTAGTCCCACACCTGGGAACTCCCTCCAGGCAGGGGAAAAAAACACACCAATATGAACGAAGAGGAGACAGTTAGCAACACAGCTGCTTTTTGTGCATGTTCCATTTAAGACTCCCATTCTTTGGGACCCAGCTCAGGGCAACCATCCTGATCCACTGCCTCGGATCTTTTGTCCCTGTAGCAGCCTTTCCTTCGAGGCCCACCATTTCACTGGACATTTTCTTTGTGGGGACAGTCCATTGGGGGGGGGGGAGAGGCTGGTCTAAGGAATCCACAAGGGAAGGTGCAGTCAACACAGAAAAACATAGAGGTCATCTGGTTCAATTCATTAGAACAGCGCTTCCCAAACCTGGGTAAATTATCCCAAATTGGGTAAAAGTGGGGGGGGGGGGGTTTGGTAATGGCACCTGACCCCATTACCCGATCACAACAGTCTTTTAAATGGATTTAAAGTTATTTTCCTACATTGGGTAAAAAGGACTTTCTGATAGGTGGTTTTGGGTAATGAAGGAAAAGGTTTGAGAACCATATCCAGCTCTCCCCCATCCCTCTTAGAGCTCTGGCAGCCTTTTGAATGATGCAGGCCAGGGTGGGATACAGGCCTCCAAGTAGACAGGGTGGAGTGGAATGTTTACTTCTTGGGATTTGGACTTCTGTATTGCTGTAAGGGTGCCCAACGTAGCATTTGCCTGTTTAGCAGCTGCTCTTGTATGGTTCATGAGAACACCCAGATCCCCTTCACATGTACTACTATCAAGTGATGCTTACCCCATCCTAGAGTCGTGCTTTACATGTTTCCCACTGAGATGCAGAAATTAACTATTCTCCCATTCTAAATTCTTCATTTCAGCTCAGTATTCAAGCTGCTCTAGACCTTTTCAAATCTTCTCTCTTGTCAGGTACTCTCCAAGCTTTCTCCCCACACAATTCCCTCCTCCAAGCCCTGTGCCTCAACACCACCCCCCCACTGCGGTGTTAGGGCTGGATGAAACAACCGTAAGGTGCACTCACTATTGGCTGATTGTGCCCAAAAAGTGCTTTCTAATGGCTGCTCTTCAGTTTGGAAGGAGGTCTTGAGTGAAGAGTGTCTAGAAACACTCTTAAGAATTTGTTGAGATATTAATTCATGATGTCTATAAGATTCCCCTTGTCTACTAAATTAGTAAGTCTATCCAGGGTTATAGTTTGGGATAATTTCTTTGTGACACCCTCCTGCTGGCTGTTCTTAATGGTTGTATTTCTTTCTCAAATGCTCACAAATAATCTATTTGAAGACAATGCCCAGAAGAGGTCAAATGGACAGGACAGTGGTTCCTCAGGTCCTTCTCCTTCCCCTTTTGAAGGTGGGATTTAATAATAGAATAACAGAGTTGGAAGAGACTTTGGGAGTCCAACCCCCTTCTCAAACAGGAGAACCTATACCATTCTAGACAAATGGTTATCCAATCTCTTTTTAAAAACCTCCAGTGATGGAGCACGCATAACTTCCAGAGACAATCTGTTCCACTGAGTAATTGCTATCATTGACAGAACATTTCTCCTTAAGATTTGGGAAGATTTCTCCAGTCCTCTGCAGCCTCATCCGTCCTCCAAGTCTTCTGCACTTATCCTGAACACTCAAGAATGTAATCCATGTGGCTCTGGAGCACTCAAAATAACCTAATTTCTCTCTTGTCCTCATCTGTTGGGGTTAGGGTTAGGTAACCCAAACCACTTGTGGGTAAGCCCAAGTGGATATTGTTGATTACCTATTATTACAAGAATCCTGCCAGACTATCTTCACTTGGGAAACCACAGGTGTGTTTCCCAAACTGATTCTAAACTGGATTGTCTCTCTATTCCCTGAGAAGGAGGGCTGAATGGTCAGTCCCCTTTTGCTGAACATTTGTCCTGAGATGAAGTCTCCTCAGAGCCACAGCACCATTTCTATCCTGGGGGAAGATGCAAAGTAAGGCTTTGCACTGTCAGCTTCTCTTACAAGGGACCTACAATCTGCTTTATTTTTTTAATACATTTATTGTTCCTCTTTCCATGTTCTGTTTGTGTCTCTTTTTCTCTTGGGCATTTGAAAGAACTCCTACATCCTTGCTGGCCTCTTCAGATTTTTCCACATTTTTCTTTGGTTGGGTTAATTCTGACAGTCTGTTACAGAACCCCATTTCTTAGAATTCTTCTCATCTTTCTTGGACCATTTGCTCCTTTAGGATTTCAAGTGATTGGATATCACCTATCTTCCCTTGGAATTTAGATAATTCATTCCAAACATTTCTCTTTTCTGTTCCCTTTCCAGATATTACAAACTCAGATAACATATAACTTTGCCTACAGTTTCAGTTACTTTGCTGTGGATGAGGATTGGGGCTGGGAAAGGAGGCCTCCTTGTTTGTTCATTCTGATGAATGAAGCTCTTGGCAAAACAGGGCAAAAGTTTATTTGGGATTTGATTTGCCAAATTCCCCACTTTATCTGGGTAATTGAAACCTCCCACTATTACAGTCATAGAATCGTGGGCTGGAAGGGACACCCCATCTTTCCAGTCACCTTCCCTATGATACCCTTTTGGGAATCTGAATCCTGATAACTTGGTTTTCCCCCACTCCTCCTCTACTCCATCATCTCCTCCTCCTCCTTCCTGTGTTTGGTGACTCACCTCTGAATGTCTTCTAATCTTCTAAGACAGTGGTGTCAAACTCGATTTCATTGAAGGCCGCATCAGGATTGTATTTTACATCAGAGGGCCAGAGTGGGCGTGGTCAGCTCGACATCACTCTTGTCAGGGGTGCCTGTGGTGGCCCGAGCCCTCTGCCAGAGAAAACAGGATCCTGAGCTCCATTTTTGGCTGCAACGGCCTCCTGTCAGTAACCCTCTGCCAATGAAAACAGAGCTCAAGAGGGCCGTGTGCAGCCCACCCGAGTTCTGTTTTTGCTGGCAGAGGCACCGCAGGCCAGTCTTTCACCGTTTCCAGGGTGGCTCTGTGGGCCAGATCTAATCACCCCATGGGTCGGATCTGGTCCCCGGGCCTTGAGTTTGACCCCCCTGTTCTAAGAGGACATTTAGATAGCTGGCTCTTGATTTTCACAATTCTGCATTTCCTTCTTGCACCCCTAGAGAATCACCAAGGGATGAAGGGTGGGGAGGAAACAAGACCACCTACCTGCCTGCGTTCCAAGCTTTTTCCCTCTTTGTTCCCAGAAGCTCATCCTCTCAGCAAGAACTAGCCTAGACCGAGCCACCATCCACCATCCGAAGGGCTCCAACTTAGGTGGCGCTTCTCAGGGGAGATGAAAGGGCTGCCAGCCTGATTCAAGGAAGGCGGCTTTGCAGATAGAAGGTGATAGATCAATTGCTGCCCATCTCAGTACAACAGTTGTACTGAAGAAGTCGAGGAAGAATGTCCCCTAGGACAGAGAAAGCACCTTGAAGCTTCTGCAGAATGGGAAGCACCACTGAGGTCCGAAGAAAGAATTGCAGTGCGAGACCAGATGGGAGAACCTCCTCACATCCCTCTGCACCCTCCTCTGTGGGGCATGAGAAGCTGGTTCCCAGGCTTCCTTCCTGGGGGTGGGGAGCTGCTCCTTCCCAGTCAGCTCTGGTACTCTGGTACTGCGTGCTTTCTCCTCAGGTTAAGGGCTAGGTGGAAATGAACAGAACCCTGGAAAGAAATGTTAAAGAACATTTAATTATGTTGCCTTGCTTGCCTTTGTTAGACTCAAAGGAATGTCAGGTATGGCTGCCACTTGCAATTCATGGGCTTGCCAGTTGTGGCAGAAACACTAAATTGGCCAGAATTAGGCCTCGTGTGCCTGTAGGTTGTTTCTTCCCCTCTCGCTCTCCCTCCCTTCCTCTCCCTCCCTCTCTCTTCTCCCAACTGGTCTGGTAAATGGCATACTAACCTTTGTGGCTCCACTTCAATATTACGTCAAAGAAGGTACACCAAATTCATTGAGGATCTTATCCCATTGAGAACTTCAACCCATCCAGATGCTGTATTACCTCTATGAGCAAAACCACTTGCCCCCAGAGCCAGCCATTGAAGGTCAAGCTCCAGATCTTCCTGGAAAAGCTGTTCAGCTGTGGAATCACTTGCCTAGATCTCTCCCTTCCTGGAGGCTTCCAAATGGGGCTGGTTGGCCATCTCTCCAGAATAATTTGAAGGGTTTCCTAAGGTCTCCCAATGCATACATTCTGTGACCCTGTCTTTTGTTGGACTTTCCAAAAACATCAGTTGACTTTCACAGACAGGATGCCGGACCTTCGGTGAAACCTATTTCGGGGCTCCATGGGTAGTCTCAGCAGTCTAGTGTTGATTATTAATTGAGATTCTTCAGGTAACTTAGGCTAAATTACCACTTTATAAGTACTTTATAAGTACTGAGAGAAACTGAGGGTTATTGGCTTAGGGGCCGAGACCCTGAAGCAAGCTACCTGAAGACTTCCCTTGCTCAGGCCATCATTGCAAGTGCCAGTCTTCTTCTTCCAGATTATGTATCACCCTGATAAAACATCACTTTTATCACATTCAAAGTAAACACCATTACTTTGAAATCTGCTTTCAATTGGACAGTTCTTGAATCTTTGAAAAAGGGGCTGCAGAATTGTTCTAAGAGTATTTGGGAAGAAAAGATAGCTCATTGGGCTTGAAGCAATTGGGAAGGGGAGACAAATGGGTTTATCAGTTTATCTAGAGGGCTGATAATTCTGCTTAAAGCAGTTATAAATTCTGTGACTGGAATAAACTATGCAAATGTACATATATTTCTGGTAATTGCTTCTTATCAAGTATGTGAAGTTGTTGGTTTTTTTTTTTGGCATGGATAGGATTTCAAGTTTTAAGTTTGAGGAAAACAAAGGATGAAGTGGGTGGAGCCAGATAACAGCAAATTCACCAAAGCACTGGTGAATTGCTGGATTTTTGGACTATGAGATCCATAAAGTCCATTACGTTTATTTAAACTTAATATCAGAGTTGCTGTTTCCTACCTCAAAATGCTAAACAAAAAACCATCGCTGCATTTGGATGAGACTCAAGTTGGTACGATTTTGTTCCCTGGTTTGTATGGTTCAGGCATGAAGGTGATGCTGCTTCATCAGTACCAGCCAGGGATGGTTGTGCACGCTGAGCAAGCTCCAACCTCAGGTAACTTACGTATATTCCTGGTCAGCGAAGAAAAGTCTATGAGTGTCCCTACACAAAGCACAGCACACTTTGTGGCTAATGGCTAGCAGAACCACAGGACTGGAAGCAGGCTTGGGGATCCATGACAGAAGCACCCCCTGCTCTTACTTCCCAAGCTAGGCATGGTAAAACCATTTCGGTTTGTTAACAGGTGTTGGGTGGGCTAACTTCAAGCCAATTTAGTATCTGTGCCCCCAGTGAACATATTCTCACATTACTGATTCCACATTTCAATTCAATATCTCTCTAACCCAACTCTCGATCCCAGCACAAAGTACCCAGAGATATCCTTGACCATAATGTTTTATTTGTGGGGAAGACCAGGAGGCATCTCCAACCTGGAGCAAGTAGAAACATGTCTTACTGTCTTTCCCTTTGAGGAAAGGTCAGCGTACAGTAGGTTAGTTTTGGAGTACGTGAGCATGGGAAGTCAATTACTTAACTTCCCCAGAATGCATCCATTCACATACACGCAGCCTCTCCATCTGGGTGCTTGAGGAAATCTAATTTGCCTCTGGAAGAATGGGCCACAAAACCAGCCACCTTGGAGCAGAACTGCATTTGAGCGTCTGGCACAAAAGAATGAGCTGCGGGTTGGGGAAGCGCCTCTAAGAACTGTGGTTCCCACCCTTTTCTCTGATCCCCACTCATGCATCATGCCAGCAAGACACAACTTGTCATCTTTCTCTCCTTAGCATTCGTCACACTCCTTAGCTAGCAAGAATCAGGCTTTTTCCTCTGGATTTCCTTCCTGTCTTCCTAGTCAAGAAGACAAGTCTCTTTGATGGAGAGTCATTTTGTTCCTTTTTGGATGGGGCGATAGTCTCTTTTGCATATCTATATATATTGTGAATGGCTATGTGTCTATTGATGGCTCATTTGCCAGAATGCCAACTTCTAGAAATTCCCTGGCAATTTTGGACTGGGCCTGGTCTAGGATGGTCACATTTTCTCAATTGAAATTATGGTTAAATCTGTCGAAATGTTCTGAAATTAAAGAATTTTCGTTGAATTCCACTTTCGGGGGGGGGGGGGGGGTCTGTGTGGATCGTTGGCTCATTGCACCAGGTGAATGAACCTAAAAGGCGGTTCGTAGCCATCAGAACCAGAAAGCATTTTATTAAAGGGGGGGGGTGTCTCTACACAGGAGGGAAAAAGAAACGTGTACTTGGTACACGAGAGGCGTCGGAATGCCAGAGATGAAACGGGAGAAAACGCCGATTAGACGCCAGAAAAGGCCGCCGAAGGTCTCCACCACGAGTCGACCACTAATTCAGCCCGAAAGTTTATTTTCTTGCTGCCCATCAGGCACCGAGGCACACGCATGGGCGGAAGGCACCGATCCGTCGCCTCGCCTGAAAAAGCGGATCCGACCGCCGGAGGGGCTCCCGCCGAGAGACCTTCAGTTCCTCCCAGGCACCGCGAGGCTGGCGGGAGAGCCCCCAGGGGAGGCCCGTGCAGAGGCGAGGGAAGCAGCTAGGGCTGCACAGGGAGGCGAGCGATGTCGGGGCAGGATCGGGCGGGCGGGGGCGGACCCGAGGGACACCGGCGGCGGGACAGAAGAGGCACACGACGGGGCGTCGGAAGGGGAGGGGCCTGGGGGAGCCGGAGGGCGGGCGCTTCCGCTGGCGGGCCAGGCGCGCGCGTGAAGGCCGCACGTTGCCAGGGCAACCGCGTCTATCGGTGGCGGCAGCCGGGCCGGAGGATGAGCGGGGCGGCGGCCGAGGTGGAGGAGCCGGTGGCGCGGCGCTACGAGATCAAGAGGCGGCTGGGCAAGGGGGTGCGCGCGCGGGGAGGGGAGGGGGCTCCCCTCGGCTCCCCCCACCCGCCTCCCCCTCGCTGACCCCGGGCCGGCCCCTCTCCCATAGGCCTACGGGATCGTGTGGAAGGCGACGGAGCGCCGGACGGGCGCCAGCGTAGCTGTCAAGAAGATCTTCGACGCCTTCCGCAACCGTACCGACGCCCAGGTGAAGCCCGCGGGTGGGGCGAGGCAGATTCTCGGGCGGGGGGAGAGGCTGCGGAGGGCTCGGCAGGCGCCCGGTGGCCCCTCCTCCCCGCGCAAGCTTTGCTGCCGCTCTTTCCTTGCAGAGGACCTTCCGGGAGATCCTGTTCCTCCAGGTGAGCCTCCGCGCCGGGCCCCTCTCGCATCGCCCCACGGAGACGGCTGCTGAAGGGAGCGCGGGGCTCAGTGGAGCCGGCGAGCTCCGCCCTGAAAGGCGTCCGGGGTTTCGGAGCCGAGCCCGTCCGGCACCCTCGGGAGTGGGCGTGGGAAGGCGCCTCCTGCGAAAGAAGCAGCACAGCGGGCAGAGGCCTCCCCCCGCCGTCCCCCTCGGCCCCAGTTCAGGGCTGGCCTTGCTTGATCAGGCAGGGGCCCCGGGCGACCCCCTTCCTTTCCCCTCAGCTCTAGTCCCTTGTCTTGGGAAGCTGTTTTGTCCTGAAAGGCTTGAAACAATCCTTCTAAAATACTTGAAGACACCTGAGAGTAAGTCCTGTAAGTTCCTGGGCAATCTTTTGAAATAGATGTTTTGGCCAGTTCTTTATACCAGTATTTTGGGGTTTGTGTATGGGTTTCAATAGTTTTTCAAGAAATAATAGATTTTATATAAAGAATTGACTCTTAGACCACAGTGTATATAAAAAAGACTTTACAACCTGCAAGTTTTTCTTAGAAGAGCTTGCTTGGTTGGTAACTATTGAGGTGGCTAACTGTTTACCGGTACTTGTATTTTGCAAAAGCAACAGACTTCCTATTTGCCCCAGCTTACAATAATGACAATAATTAATTAAACTTGTGTTACCTAACTCTCAATGAAATTGGGCAGCGCACAACAATCAAAAGTAAACAATAAAATCACAACAATAAAATCAATAAAAAATAAAGACAGTAAAGGGAGATCACAGTGAAGTTGCCAAAGGCCTGGGAGAAGAGTGTATCTGGCAAAACAGAAGTGTTCCATGGGCATATTGAGGCATTATTACTTATGCCACCACATTCTGGACCATTGAGGTTTCTGGCTGATCTTCAGAGACAGCCCATGTAAAGTGTGCTGCAGTATTCAAGCTGCAAGGTGACCAGGGCATGAGTGATTCTCTGAATGACACACCCCCATCTAAAGCCCAACTGGTGCATGAAATGAGTTGTATGAAGGCCTTCCTGGTCACAATCGATACTTGCTCTTCAAGCAGGAGTTGTGAAACCAGGAAGTGTGAAATACTCATACATCTGGATTGTACACCAACTTGGCCAGCCTGAAGTCAAAAGATGAATTGAAAAGTATAGCTCTAAATCAACTGATGATCCAACTCAGTTTCAGATAGATATTGAAAAGGAGGAGAGTAGAATCCTATAGTGCCCTACACACTACAACCAACTGGAGCCTGCCCTAGAAAAAGATGAACCCCAGTGTAATTGTGGGCCCCGATCTCCAGCTCAGAAGGATGGAAGCATAGGCCAGGGCTGTGTTGGTCTTATGTCTTGCAGGAATTTGGAGGGCATCCGAACATCATTCAGCTCCTGAACGTCATCCGGGCTCAGAATGACAAGGACATTTATCTGGTTTTCGAATCCATGGGTGAGCTCTTCCCAGCTTCCCATGAGAGAGGGAGGAAGGCAGGCAGCCAGCACCACAGAAGTCTATCCAGCTGGATTCGAATAGTAGAAGTTTGCTTGTTTTTAACTATTTATTACATTTTCACTTACAGTTATTTATATTGTTGTAAACACTTTGGGAGGCTTGTTTCCTGAAAGGAGGGATATAAAATAATTGTAATAAATGAGTAATAAATTCTAGGAACTAGTCAGTTGCCAGGAATTAACACTGCTTCAAAGGCAGCAAATAAATAAATAAATGCAAATTTGTAAATGCCATTTCAAACTAAATCTTGAGTGGAAGATAAACTTGTGGAGATGATTTGCAAGACAAGGGTCTTAGGGTGGTTTGAATTGTTCAGCAATTTGCAGTTATTTCAGGGTAATAAAAATGTGTTAATAATGGAAGTATATAGAGGAATCCTTTAGCGGGTTAGGGTTTTTAATGGGATGCTGTGCTCTGCCAATAGGGAACCCTAAAATTAAAGCCAAATATCACATTCCACAATGTTTGTGATGATTCTGCTCAAACAATGCTAGTGATGTGTTTTGGCGTGCAGCCACTCTTGGAACAACAGCTAGGTATCATAAGCATGATGGAACACATTCAATATTGCTGCTTTTATGTCCCCTGTTTCAGAGACAGATTTGCATGCAGTGATCAAGAAGGGAAATTTACTGAAAGACATTCATAAGTGCTACATCCTGTACCAGCTTTTGAAAGCCACCAAATTTATCCACTCAGGAAATGTTATTCACAGGGACCAGAAGGTATTTATTTTATTTATTTATCAAAATTTAAGCCTGCCCTCCAATTCCTCTAGGCACTTACAAATAAAAAGACAAAGGACTTTAAAAAAAAAAGATACAGGTAACCAGAAAAACAGAACTTCAACCACAAACAACAACAACTAAAGGAGCTCCACAACTATACTCTCCCTAGTTGGAGAACAACTAGGCATTTCATAATCTCCTAAAAGATTATGGAGGTTGTGAGAATCTCTGGGAGATATGATTCCAAAAGCAAGTAGTGTAAGAGCAGGTGCGTTTCCTGGATACCTCAAGGTGACTCTGTTTAATCAGTGGGACACAGAATTTATCTGCTCTGCTTGCTTGCTTGTGCTGACAGACAGACAGTCAGAGGCCAGTGGAGATAAACAGTCCTGCAGACAGCCAGGCATTCTGCAGGAAGAGTCTTATGCACGAGGAACAAAAAATGGAATTCTATTGGAAACCATCTGGTATCCAGTACAGCTTGCAGAATAATGCAGTTATATACACATAAAGCAGCCATCCCATCACCGCCTGCCTTTCTGTACTCTGGATCACCAATAGGCTGAGGTTTTCAGATGAGCAGCCCCATTTAATTGTGAGGTAACTAGTGCAAGAGTGGCTGCCTAAAGTCCACTTGGGCCAGAAAAGGCCATAATTGATGGCACAGATGTGCTTGGGTCAAGGTCATCTTAGGCAGAACTTCTACCTGTTCTTTGAGCAACAGCTGAGAGTGCTTAAATTTAATATAAACCTTGAATGGAGAAATGCAGCCCCATTGGGAGTTAACAGTGAAATACCTCCAGATCCTGATGGTCCTAGCAGACACAGTGACTTGGACTTGGCAGGTTGAACCCTGAGCCTGTTCCTCTCCATCCAGCCCTACATAGTTTCCAGGCACTTGGTTAGGGTTTGGCTATATTCCTTGGCCAGCCATACACAACTGGATATCATCTCCATAGTTTCACTTCTCTTCCAAGCCTTTCCAAGACTTCATCCAAAGGCTTCATGTATACATTAAGGAGGCAGCATCAAAACCTGAGCAAAGGACCACGGGTACGATTGCTCCACATCTGTCAACACCAACTGAATTTAGCCAGGGGGAAATGAGAAGAAATGCCATAAAGCAGTGCCTCTTAGCCTCAACCCTCCCAAAGCTGATTCAGAAGGATACTGGGGTCATCGGAATCTGTGGCCCCAAGAGATCAAGGAGCATCAAGAGGGATATCAAATCATGAACTAACATAACTAGCATTTTTATACTGAATCCTGCTTGAAACCTGATTGATCTGAGTCCAGATAATCTGTTTCCTCCAGAGTCTTCTGAAGCTGAAGCCCAGATACCCTCTCTCTATCACATTTCCTAAAATGGGAGTTTTGAGGGTGAGAAGGTATCACAGCCTCCTTTAATTTATTCCTATTTATGTAGAAAAGACTTACATTAATGAAAATAAGTGAGAACAAAGTGGGGACTGGATCATCTTAACCATGCCCAAACTTATTTCAGGCATTTCATTTTACTTACTACATTTTTATACTTCCTCCTCCAGATTGTATACTTTATTGTTTAATTATGAGGTCAGTTAAACTGAGAGAAAGTAATTAGCCAGTTTGTGCCATGGTGAAGGCATCAGGCTAGAAACTGGGGGCCTGAGAGTTCTAGTTCTGCCTTTGTCATGAAAGCCACCTGAGTGACCTTGGGCTGGCCTTCACCTCTCAGTCCTAGGAAGGAGGCAATGGCAAACAACTTGTCTTACCAAGAAAATTAACAGGGATTTGTCCAGGTGGTCTCGAGCATCAGGTACAATGGAATGGAATGGGGGGAAATCAGCCCGAGGTTTTGGGGTGATTTTCCTGGCCCATTTCTTGGCTAAATCCTAGCCAAATACCAGGGTTTCTTAACAGCATTATGGGCCCTGGGCAAAGCAGTGTACTGGAGTCCCTATGACTACTCACAGGAATAAAAATGGTAGATAGAATTAAATATATATATTAATTTTATTGGCACTTCCAACAACATAGATGTTGAAACATTAAAAGCATGCTGTGCAGCAATGACTTATCAACATGATAAAGATTTGAACAATACACGAGGCTTGAAAAACAAAATAATACCCAGTAAGCCTTACAGTTGCTGTATTTATTATGATGCAAGGTTCATTGAAGAGTTAACAACATGTTAGTATGGGGCCCCCATGCTTGTGGGGCCCACAAGCAAATACCCATCATGCGTTAAGACAGCTCTGCCTGATACAAGAAAGGCAAGGAAACCTTTGGCTGCTGGGTAATGGGGGGGGAATGCACCCCAGCAATGGAGAAGAGCAACCTTGTGCTAGGTGAGGTTGTCTATTACAGACGTGCTCCCCTTTAACATAAGCACCATTATCTTGCATGCACAGTCTCCAGAAAATTCACATCACTTGGCAGTTCAGGTTTAAAGCAGGCTTTATAAAAGAAGATTTTAAAACATTATACTGGACGATGAATTATTATTTTAAGGAAAAGGAGCCAGGCTTCCCCTCCCCTCCAAGATGCCATCCTCCCCTCAAAAAACATGTTCTCCATCCTATTGAGGTCCTAAAATGCATTTCTTTGATTAACTGGAAAGTGTTTTGGAGAAGCTCTTATGTTTGATCACTGCTATTCCAAAATAGAGCACTTCCTTTTTTCCCTCCTGTTAGTAGAATTGGGCATAGCAGGATGCCAGTGGGTCGAGTGATTTGATGGTTGTATGAGTCCCTCCCCCACCATTCCTCTTTTCATCACCTTTCACTTCCAGCCTTCCAACATCTTGCTGGACAGGGACTGCTTTGTGAAGTTGTGTGATTTTGGACTGGCTCGTTCCCTGGGCCAAATTGAAAAAGATGAAGGCAACCCTGCACTTACTGAGTATGTTGCTACACGCTGGTACCGAGCCCCTGAGATCCTGCTTGCATCAAAATGGTAAGGAATTGAATCCATGTGAATTGTAGAAGGAGGGAGAGTGGTTTTCTCCTGCTTTACTTTTCCTTTCAAGGGATATAACAGCAACACCCAAAGTCCCAAGCCTTTTTGAAGGCTTAAGGGGAATTGAAACAAGTTAGATGTCAGGATTCCGGCAGTTACCCCCATTTAAATGATGAGTCTCAAGCCAAAACTTCCAAAACTTCAAAAGGATTTATTGGGAGTTAAAATGTCCGGCACTGCCTGGGTATAGCCAACTCTGAGGTACATAATTCATTGTCACCCTTGTACCCTGGTTTCCCCCACCCCTTGGCTGTATCATAATTCATGTTCTCCAATGGGACACATCCATAGCCAAGAGTCATCAATCCATAGCTAAAAGTCATCAGTCATTTTCTCCAGTTAGAATTTTGCACAGCAGAAACTTCAGTCACCTAGATACTATCTTTGAAAACTTTCAAATTCCAAGCTGCCGCACTGCTCCCCCTCATTTTCTGTTGGCAGCTCTAAAAAGACCATAGAAATATTGTATCACTTAATACTAGATCTGGAGAGTGAACCTGAAACTAGGGTTTCATAACTAGATGCTTGTTAGATTATGACAGAAGGGAACTGTTCCCTGTAATCAGAGTTTGTGGCTTCCTGGGTTGATAATTTCAAATTTGTACAAAGCTTGAGCCAATTTGAGGGCACAGCTTTAGAAATTAGAGCAGCAAACTACAAAGCAGTTCTCCCCATTTTGAACCAGGAACAACCAGGTGGTTTTCTTGGTTCAAAGTATCCAGTTAGAGAAGAGCTTGTGGCTCCATGTGTTGCATCTGAAAAAGCTTCCCCAAAATGTCCATATTCTCCAGAGCTTCATCTGGAATGAGCTGTGAACATGTTTCTTCCAAAGCTCTTGCCACTTCTGGATTTATAGCTGCTGGAGCTCTTTTATTTATTGAGTTTTTCCATAATTAAAGGATAACTCGTGAGCCAATAAATTCAAATAAGAATTGACAAAATGCAACCTCTTAATAGTTGCACTCCTTTAAAAAAAAATTTTCTTCAGTTTCAAAGATACAGGCTGTAAAGCGACACCAATATCTTGGGTTGTTTTGTAAAGAGTGAGGCCTTGTGAGGGTCAGAGGATCTGAAGGCTCAGGGAAACGACTTAAACCATTGTTTTTATCTTTTCCCCTTATTAGCAGTTCATTTCCAAGGAAACTATCTTGCCTGGATCAAATGTTCCTTTTTTGTGACCCATGCAGTGTGTGTGCGCGCGTGTGTGCATACATCTTTTTTTCTTTGGCAGGATAGCAGGAAGTTTACCCCCATCCCCACCGCCTCTTTTTTGCCATTGCAGTAACTTCCAACTCTTAAACAAAACCAGGCATGGTTCAATGTCTGTTTTCTGCTTTTGATATGCCTGTCTTCTCCCACTTCTTCATCCTCCATATTCTTTCCTTAATGCTCCCTAAAAATTGCCACCAATCTTACTGGTGGGAAACCTTAAAACAGCAATCTTTTAAAGAGGAACTTAAAATACAAATGTCCCCAAATCCTAGAGAGACTGAATGAAAGCAAGAGAAATCACAATGTCAGGGCTCTGGCATCCACTCTCATTTAAATCATGAGTCGCTAGCCGCATCTCTCAAAGTTTAAAGAAGATTTATTCGGAGTGAACATGCTGGTGCTACCTGAGTGCAGCTGACTCTGAGACACATTGTTAAGCCTGGGTTCCCCAACCACGGTTAGGTAGACAAGCTAAACAGAATGTGCAGCGTTAGTCAGATAGG
>BLBF01000336.1:3083225-3110522 GCA_015471245.1 Laticauda colubrina
TAGTATTTCACCTAAAACAGTTAGGGTGAACAATATTATCCCTAACACACATCATTCATTTCACCCTTCACTCTGGTCTTCCCCCACCTCCTGCATGTATATTCTCCAATGAGACATCTCCATAGCCAAGAGTCATCAATTATGCTCTCCAGTAATAATCTTGCGCACCAGAAGCTTCAGTCACCTAGAGATTATCTATGAAGCATTTAAGGAATGCACTACTTCCCCCACTCCCTTTCTGCTGACAACTCTAAAAGATCACGGAAATATTTTTGAGTTGACACACAAATAGCAATGGACCCATGACTGTGACCCAAAGTAATTGGCTCTAGAACAATATGGAATTGGTTCAACAATGCTTGGAAGCTGCTCCTGGCTCTCTGGAGCAAACAGGAGGGAAAGGGCAGCATAGCCTTTGTGTGTGTGGGGGGGGGTGTATTGTACCACGTGCAAGAAAACCCCTAGAAAGCTCTCTTCCTCTCAGTTGCACAATTCTTATGGTTTTCCTTCCTCCTCTCTGTTTCTCCTATGCCCTTCTCTAATTTGCTTCCCAAATGGACCAGTCTGCCTTTCTCAAAATGTCCCTGGGACTTTTAATAGCTGGCCTATTAAAAGTTGGCATTCACACCTTTTATATGTGCGGAATCCTATCTCTGTGATACTTGATTATTTCTAATTGGCTTTTTTCCTGGGAATTGTACAGAGCAGTTGTTTGAATAAATGCTATTGGTTTCTAATTCTTGTGTAGCCTGTGCTTCCTACCCCCAATTCTCTTTGCTGCCAGCACTTTGGTTTTGTACAACTTATCTGCTATTATTCTGGCTTCTAGCTTGTTCTATTGCGCACCCTAACTGTGACTTGAAACTTGTCCACTAATGTTTACTGATTTGAGATCCCACACTATGCATTCTGAGGACCAATAAAAGGAAGTTGTGAATTCTGGAATTTGCTGCCATTGGGTGTGGAGATGAACACCAATTTAATAGAAAGAGAATGGACAGATTCATAGAGTGTACTATCCTTGAGCACTAAAAAGACAGACATGCAGGCACAAGACAGGCATTACCTTACTGCCCTTGTTCTGATGGGCCACAGATTAAGCATGAGCCTGCAAGGTGCTGAAGGAGTCAGTACAGTCTGGGCTGCATCAGCAGAGATATAATGATGAGATCACGGGAAGCGGTATTTCTATTGTAAGCTCTGCTAATCAGAGTAGCCTGAAATCCTGGCCCAGTGTAAGAAGGAGGCTGAAGAATAGAAAGAAGGTGGAGAAGAGTGACAAAAAGGGTGAGGGGCCCGGAGGCTAAATCTGTTGTGAAAGTTAGGGGAACTGGGTACGTGTAGTCCAAAGAAGAGGAGGCTGGCTGGTGCGAAACACGGCAGCCTTCCTTCAACACCCGAGGAGGTGTGGAAGGCAGGACAAGGAAGAGCAGATGGAAGCTTTGCAGACTGTGGGAAGACCCAGGAGGCAAGAGGGGGTGTTTCCTGGCCCAGAGGACCCTTCCGCAGTGGGGCAGGCTGCCTCCTGGAAGGATGGCAGCTCCCTCGCTGGAGGTTTCCAAGCAAAGGCTGGCAGCACCTGACTGGAATAATCTGAGGACTCCTGAGGGGCTCGGGCTACAGTACTATATGTTAATTTGCAATAGTGGCAAACATCTGTAACTCATAGGGCATAGGATGAGGGTGACGGTTCAGTCCCCAAGCTGGCAGGCAGGTGGTTTCCTAACGTTTTGTTACCAGCCTAGGTGCCACCTTCAGCAGAGTTTAGGCCCGGGTCAGTGGTGCCCTTCCGTTTATAAGGGCTTCATGTGGTCAGTCAGTCTTGTGATCAGGTTCAGGGGCGGCTGTGCCAAGTGAGGGTCTTTTCATGGGGGGAGGGGCATACATCAGGTGAGGCTCATTGGGAGGCGAAGTGCTTATATATTAATTTGCTACTCCCTGATCACAATAAGAACTGCTGAGCAGTGATAGTTGAAATTGGAGGCAAGTCTTTGCGTACATATTTATTTAAAAAAACTTAGAATTGTCTAATTCCCAGTGGCCACCATAAAGAAATGGGCAATCACTTCCGTTCTGCTGAAGCAACTTAAAGGTTACCTGGCCATTTCCTTTGATTACATGGCCACCAGAAGGGGAAGAGTGAGAGCAGACAGGCAGGCAGTGAGTGGTGGAGAAAGAGTGAAAGGAAAAGGAGGGGATCTCTGTAGTGACAATTTAACAGATGGCTTGCAAGCAGGAGATCCTCTTCTTCCAAATTGTCAAATTGGACTGTCCCCCATATTTGGTGATGAGGTATACAGGAGAGTATGGGAGTTGGCCCTGAGCCAAATTGAAGTGGCAGGGAATATTTTGAGAACAGGGAAGCAAATTGGGGAATTGTATAATTTTGGAAGGTTGGCAGTAAGTTATTAAAGAATATCCTCAGAATCAACATAGAGAAATTATGCCATTTGTGACCAACATCCCCCTCCCCCTTCATCCACAATCACTGTGTGATGCAATTTTTTTTGGGACTATGTGAGTGCTTGGCCAGATTTAGCCTCCGTATTCCTTTATATGACATTAGTGTCATGAGCTTCAGAACGTTTCAGTCTGCCCTTAATGAAGCCTCATGGCATGGCTGGCAGGGGAACTTGATTGCAGTGCCAGAACTTGAGCCACTTCCAACAGCTGAAACCATTTCCCCCAGGTCAATCAAATCTGGTGAACTCTTTTGTTACTTTTTCAGAGCAATGACACAAAGCCGGCCCCTCTTTCCATGTTCAGTGTCAGGAGCCTGCGGCCTCTTTGTGTTTTCCAAACCGGGGGATGGTGGTGGCGATTAGCTGCCTTTTTTCTTCCTTCCCTGCAGTTACACCAAGGGGGTGGATATGTGGAGCATCGGCTGCATCTTGGGGGAGATGCTCCTGGGGAAGCCTCTGTTCCCAGGAACATCCACAGTCAACCAGATAGAGCAGATCCTGCGTGTTATTCCTCCCCCCAGCACAGAAGGTAAGAAGGGCTCCCTCTGTGGGTGCGTGCATGTCTCCCTGTCTCTGCCTAGATCTGATGGGACAGGCAGTTGGAGCCATCCAGAATTC
Source organism: Laticauda colubrina (assembly GCA_015471245.1). Lineage (NCBI taxonomy): Eukaryota > Metazoa > Chordata > Lepidosauria > Squamata > Elapidae > Laticauda > Laticauda colubrina. The sequence continues at coordinate 3,086,306 of BLBF01000336.1, forward strand.
CCTTCCCTAGCGGTAAAAAAGCTGGTTCGTTCTTGCATCACAGCCCCTTCGCTTCCTCCTTTGCTGAAGGGAAACAGAAGGCTCCCTCAAGAATCTTGCCAGTTTGTGTCCTGGGACGCTTTGTGGACCCTGAAGATTTTCTGCTGTGCCTCCTGCTGAATCCAACTGGCACACAGGCAGGCAGGGAGCTTCTGAGAGTTTCACAAGCCAGTGGTGGGGTAGTCCTGGGGTATGAGATTGATTTACTTTTTGCTCCTGGTCTTCCCATAACTCTCTCCAAGCAGACTCTTGAACGGCTTGGCCCTGCGTTCCAGTCCTCTTTATCAGATACCTTGGTCCTCAGCCATGCTTCAGAAAGGAGGCTGAGGAACCCCGGGGTGGCCTTTCTGTCGTTCTGCCAGCCCAGGCACCAGCCTTCTATTTATTTTTTAATTATTTTTTTATTTTTATTCTTTAAAAACAAAAAATACAAAAATCTCACTTCCATTAACAGTTATTGTGTCATTGTATGTACATGTTTCTTATGTTGTGACTATACATTTTTATCCTTATCCTTTACCCATTCGTACCACCTCTCCCATGTCACATAATATTCTCGATCCTTTTTGCCTTTCAGTTCCATAGTGAATTTGTCTAGTTCAGCACAGTCCATTATTTTTTGAATCAAAACTTCATCTGGTGGAATTTTATCACTCTTCCAATTTTGTGCTAACGTGATTCTTGTTGCAGTTAAGATGTGTACAATAAGGTATCTTTTATCTTTACTCAAATTCCCTTTGATCATAACTAGTAAAAACGTTTTGGGTTCCAAATTCCATTTATATTTTGTAATCTCAAAAAGCCATCTCTGTATTTTCTTCCAGTATTTTTTGACCTCTATACATTGCCACTACATATGGAAAAACATTCCTTTCTTTTGTTTGCACTTCCAGCATTCTGGTTTCAAGTTAGATACATTTTTGCCAGTCGTGCCGGCGCTAAGTGCCATCTACAAAACATTTTATATTGATTTTCTCTGGATGCCATCAACAAAGTCAGCTTCCAGTTCTCGGTCCAAATCTTTTCCCACTCATCCAAATTTATATTATGACCCACATTTCTCGCCCAGGCAATCATTGGTTCCTTAACAATTTCCTCCTCTTGTTCTACCTCCAGTAAATAATTATATGTTCTTGTTATAAATTTTATAACCTTGCCTGTCAAGATTTAGTCCAATTTTTGTAAATCTTTATCTATCCCTAGCTCCTTTACATCTTTCTTAAATTTAGTTTGAATTTGCAAATGTACCCACCAGTCTAACATTATTCCTTGTTCTTTTAGTTTATCCAGTGTTTTTAATTCCCCCTGTTCATCTACCAATTCTTTATATCTAATCATTTTTTAAATGTCCCTTGTATTTGGATATAATATAGCTTCCATAGGTGAGATCCAGTTTGGTCTTTTCAAATAATGCTTTTTTTATTTTCTCCCATGTTTGTAAAAGTGAATCCCTTATCAAATGTCTATGTCAGGCTAATAGAACTTTTCCCATTCACTCAACTAGAATGAACTTCTGAAAACATATCCAAACGTATCACAAAGGAATTCTTTACTGAGATGAGACAATTCCTGTAGGAGTTCAAAGCAGCGTCTGAGGTCATACAGGGATACGTAAGGGAGTTTAGAACTCCTCCCCTTATCTTGATGTGTATTTAGTGAAACAAAAGCCAGTATGTAAGTTCCTTCCCCACCCCCCTTGTCAGGAACGATCTTTTCACAGTTTTCCAGGGCATACCTAATTTCCCCTCCCACCCCCTTTTTAGAACGAGCTATTCAAGAGAATCCCAAAGTACAATCTACTGTGGAATTTTTATGACCTTCTCATCTCCTGGTTGTGCCTCTCAGAGGTGATAGTTCTGGCCATCTGGTTTTTCTCCCTCCATCATATCGTATGTGGGGTATACAAATTCGATATAAGATTAAATATATTCAGGTTACATCAATAAAGGATTTCTTTATCAGTCTCCCCCCCCCCCCCTTTTTTTTTCTTCTTCCACTGAAGAAATGACAGATACACGGATCTGACATCCTATGGAAATAGGAGTGGATCTTATTCTTTTTATCCCATAGAAAGGCATGCCACCCAATTTGGAGGTCATGACCTATCACCATTTTTTTTTATTTTTTAAGTTTATCCACACCTTAACCCATAGTAAAATTGCTGCTTGATAATATGTTTCCCATTTTGGAAGTCCAAGGCCACCTCTGGTTCTACTATCTTGGAACGTTTTCAATTTTATTCATGCTTTTTTCCCTATCCATATAAATTTCATTACCATCCTATCTAATTCCTGAAAGAATTTCTGATCCAATTTTATAGATATTGTTTGAAAATAGTAGAATAGTTTCGGTAGTATGTTCATTTTTATGGCCGCTATTCGGCCTAATAGTGATAGTTGTAATTTTCCCCAATTGGCCAGATCTTTCTTTATCTGTGAAAATACCCTGTTTCTCCAACAATACGGCCTCCCCCAATAGGAAATCCCAGCATATTTTATAGGCATGAAATGAAATTAAGCCCCTCCCCCCCCAAATTAAGGCCTATATTAAAACATGCAAAATGGGGGGGGAATGGTGGGGGGGCTTGCCGTTAGGAAGTACTTTTGTTGCACACCCAGATATGGTGCTGCCTGCGTTGACCCCAATACGAAGTGCCCCACCAACACTGAGGTCAACATCCAAGCTGTCACCACCCACCCGCCCGAAGATGCAAGGTGGGGGGAATTAAGTCACCCTGAAAAGACGACCTAGCCATTTTGGGGGGGCTAAAAAAAAAAAAAAGACCCGGCCTTATTATATGAGAAACACGGTAATTTCATATAATTATCCTCTTTTATGGAAGAGCATCTTCCTGTTAACCAAATTCCTAGATATTTTAAGTTTTTTGGCACTTTATAATCCCAATTTCCTTTCCAATTTCTATTTCTATTTCTATCAAGTTTTTGGTTATTATTTTTGTTTTATCTTTATTAATTTTTAGTCCTGCTACCGCCCCATATTCTTCTAATTCTTGAATTAGATAGGTCCCTGACTCCATTGGATCTTCCACAAAAAACACTAAGTTGTCTGCAAACCCCTGTACTTTACATTCTTCTTTTTTGCTCTTCAGTCCAATTATCTCCTTTCTTTGTCTAATCTGATTTAAAAGTACTTTGATGGTCAAGATAAAAAGCAGAGGCGACATTGGACATCCTTGCCTAACACCTTTCATAATCTTAAAGTTTTCAGTAATCTCCCCATTTATAATTACGCCTAGCTTTTTGGTTCAAATAAAATCATTTTCTTGAATTTAGATCCAAATCCCATATTTTCGACCTGTTGGATCAAGAACTGCCAGCTGAGATTGTCAAAGCCCTTCTGAGCATCCAAGAAAATCAACGCTGTCTGCTTTCCCGGGTGGGACTCATAGTATTCTAATACGTTTAATACTATCCTTATATTGTTCCTTATTTTTCTAGAAGGTAGAAAGCCCCTGGTCAATATGAATAAGTTCATTTAATATAATTTTTAGTCTTTCTGACATTATTGTTGCGAATATTTTATAGTCTATGTTCAGGAGTGAGATTTGTCTTTAATTTTTAATCTGTTTGTGACTCTAAATCTTCTTTAGGAATTAGTGAGATGTTCGCTTCTCTCCATGAATTGAGTAATTTGGCAAAGTCGAATACCTCATTGTACACATCTAACATCTCTGGTTCAAGACATTCATAAATATATTTATACAGTTCCGCTGGAAGACCATCCGGCCCTGGGGTCTTATTATCTTTCTGCCTTTCAACCGCCCTTTTCAATTCCATAACTGTTATTTCCTTATTTAATATCTCTTTCTGTTCCTCTCTAATTTCTTGGAGACCTTTCCTTTTCAAATATTGTTCTATATTCTCAGGGTTTATTCCATCCTCCCTATATAGTTGTTCAAAATATTTTTGTCCTATTTTCTTTTTCTCCATCATTTGATATTCTAATTTTCCATCATCATCCTCCAATTCTTGTATCAACCTTCTTTCTCTTTCTAATCTTAATTTATGAACCAGCCACCTCTCTACTTTATTTGCATGTTCGAAAAAATCTGTTTTGCCCTTTTCACCTCTTTAACCCTCTCTTCCTGATTTATAATGTTCAATTTATGCCTAGTAAGAATCATCTCTCTCCTCAATTTTTCATCTTGTGGGGTTTTGTTTTTTTTTGTAATCTGCTTTCTAGCTCTTTAATCTCCTGTAATTTATTCTGATTTTGCCATCTTTTCTTATTCCTTTTCGCTGTATATGCTGTTACCAGCCCTCTGAAGACTGCCTTTGTTGTATCCCTTAAATTCTGTAATGATGTTTGTTCCACTGTATTTTCCTTTAAAAAAAGTTCCATTTCTTTCTTAATTTTCTCTACAAAATCTTTCTCCTTTCAAATTTGGGGATTAAGTATCTACCTTGTACTCTTCCTTTTCCTTCCTTTCCAAGTTATTTTTAATGGGTTATGATCAGCCCATACATTTGTCATAATCTCTACCGAATCTAGTTGGTTTCCTAGTTCTGCGTTCATCCACGCCATTTCTAATCAAGACCACGATTTGTGTGGGTCAGAGTAGAACGTGCATTCTTTTTTCCCCGAATTTATTCTCCTCCATTGATCTATCAAATTTAGTTCCTGTGTCACATTGAAAAAGGATCTGAGCAAAATTTTCTTTTTCTTTTTCTTTTTGTTCTTTGCATTACTAAAATAATCCTTCCTTATATCTACTACCACATTAAGATCTCCCACAATGCATACATTATCTTGTCCCATCTCAACAATTCTCTCATGTAAATCCTTACAGAATTGACTTTGGTTGTCATTCGGCGCATAAACTGTAACTAATAACACTGGCTTGTACCCTAATTCTAGTTCAAGTATCAAAATTCTTCCTTGTGGGTCTACATATTTTTCTACTGCCTTAATTTCTTTTTTGACACATACCGCTATCCCTTTCTGTTTTGATCTGCCAGGGCTACAAATAACCTTCCTAATTTAGGATATTCTAAACATTTCCAAAATTGTTTTTTAATATGAACTTCTTGCAGGCATACTATTTCTAATTTCTGTTTGGCTAATCTAGATAGTATCTGTTTCCTTTTAATGAGTTTAGACCATTTATTTTTAATGATAATAGCTTCATTTCCGTTTCCGTCTTTCTACTTGTGGGATATTATCTGTCTTCTATTAATTCTAGTCTCTCTCTGCGGGCATGTTCTTAATCTTCTTCCTTCCGTCTCCTCCTTGTTCTCTCCTTGTTCTAGGCCTCCTATATCTTGCTGTTGTTGTTCTTCTTGGCTTTCTGTCTCTAGCTCCTCTCTACCTCTGCTTTCTTCTTCTGTTCCTCCAATCTGCTCATTGAAATCTTGCGCCTTGTCTAAGTTATCTATCCTTATCCTTTTTTCCTGCCATGTTACCAACAAGCCTTCTGGAATTAACCATCGAAACATTACGTTCTTCTGGATAAGTTGTGTTGCCAAAAACTTATAGTCTTTTCTCTGTTCACGCACCTTCTTGGGAACCTGCTTCAGGGTTTGCACTTCTTTATCTTTATAAACCAACGATTTGTCTTGTGTTATCTTGTATATTATGTCACATACTTGTTTCCTGGCAAATCGCATGTGGACTTCCCTGGGTAACCTGTTACGTCGAGGGTAACTTGTTTGAACTCTGTAGGCCTTGTCGATTTCTAGCAGGATCTCTCGTGTCTCCCTTTGTAAAGCTGACGCAAGTAATTCTGCCATAAGCATATTCAGATCTTCATCTCTACTTTCAATGATATTTTGAAACCTCAAGTAATAGGCAGCATAGTCATCTTAGGTGAATAATCTGTTCTTCTAATCTTTTATTTATTGTCATCATCCTGTTGTCCATTAGTTCCAGTTTCTTTTCACTTTGTACTATTCTAAGTTCCACCTCTTCTAGTTTCTGCTCATTCTTCTGCATTGTTTGCTGTATAGTATCAACTTTGTCTTCTAATTTATTAATATTGCTTTTCAATTGCATATGATTTTGTGAAATATTCTCTTGCATTTTTATCTTTTGTTCTTGCATGTTAAGCATGGTTTCTTGAATGGTCATTAACGAAGCCTGTATTGTTTGCATATTGGCTACAGTTTGTTTTTCTGCCCCTGACATTATTTCAGTTGCCTTTTGACCGGCCGGTGATGTCACTGTTGGACTAGATATTGTCTTCTTTACCATTCTCCAGGCTGATGTCATGGCACTTGTCTTATTTTCAAGCTTTATTTATTTCTACCTATTTTATTATCTCCTTTACAATATATTTGAAACTAATCTCTTACTTTCAATTTATTCCTTCTTCTTTTCAAATCTCTTTATTATACTTATATAGAATTAGCACCACTTGTTATCCCTTTGTCTATCTCAAAGTCAATATCATAATAAATCTAACAATATCCTACTCAGATAAAACCCTCCTGCCTTTCCTTATGCACAAAGTATTAAATTTATTCTTTTTTTTCCCCTTTTATCTATAATAAAAGGGGGGGATCTAATTTCCGTTTATATATAATCTCCTAGATCAAAACTTATTTATCACTATATTTCCTTAGTTCAATACACAATACTTAATCAAAGTAATTATAACCTCAAATATCACCCCAATAGAGAAGGAAAGACAAAAAGGCCCCTTTTTAGTTTCTTAATTCACTTTTAACTTAGAGCAGTAATCCAGTAGTCAGGTATTTGCCAATTGAAAGATCTATATCTGCATGTATCTGTATATATCTTACTCAAACACCCCTTTTCTATTTCTTTCTATACACAATGTATTGTAGTTTCTCCTTTATACAATAAAAGAGAGGGGTCAAGGTTTAGATTCTCTATACTCACAATATATATTTTTCTTAAACTCTTAATATCCTACTCTAAGATTATTTATCACTACATTCCTTAACCCAATAATCCTATTTAGTCAAGATAACTATACCATCAAATTATTTCAAATTAAAGAAGGAGAAAACCTCCTTTTTGATTTCTTATACCCACAATCTCCTTAAGATAGTGCTCTAATAGACAAATATATTCAAATCATACAAGTCATACAGATCATGTTAATCATATAAATCAAACTTATATTTCAATACCAGCCTATTTTGTTATTTTTTAACAAAAGTTTTATTGTTTTTTAAGACAAACATAGACAAACACAACATAAAAACATCAAGCCATCTTCCATATATATATATTTATACACATACGCTGTGTTGGTTGGTTTACAAATTGTTTTGTGCCTCCACTTCATAGTCATCACTTACAATTACATTGTATATGTTCTCATATTGTCAATCAAATATTCAAATACATTAATATCATTGTTAATCATTTGACTATATTATTATTCATTCATGTTTTACAAGATAATCCATATTTTACTTAATTTGTTTTATAACAATTCATATTATCATCCCAAATCTATCCTATAGTTATTTTGTAGTTATGATAAAAATAATACATCTTTATATATTCATTATATTCTAAAAATCTACAAATTTCATGACCATGTTTTATTGTTTAACCATTGATAAAATAGATTCCAAATCTTATAAAATTGTTTATCTTCTTGTTCTCTGATTTCAAATGTCAGTCTTCTCATTTCAGCACATTTCAATATCTTCTTAATAACTTCCTCTTGTGTTGGTATTTTCTCATTTTTCCAATTTTTAGCAAATATAATCCTAGCCGCTGTTAACACATTTACAATCAAATATTTCAGTTCCTTACTGTATATTTTAGGTAAAATTCCCAATAAAAATATCTCTGGTTTCAAGTCTATATGCTTTTTTGTCATTTTTTCCAACCATGTGTGTATTTTAGTCCAATATTTTTTTGCATCCGCGGACGTCCACCACATATGGTAATTTGAGCCAGGTATCTGATGACATTTCCAACATTTTTCAGATTTGTTCTTAAACATTCTTGCTATTCTTGTTGGGGGGAGATGCCACCTGTAAAACTTCTTATACAAATTTTCTTATATGCTGTTGACATTGTCATTTTATAATTTTGAGACCACAATTTTTGCCATTTCTCTAGATCAATCCCGTATCCAAAATTTTTCCCCCAAGCAATCATTGCTTCTTTGACTTGTTCTTCTTCTAGTTTAATTTCTAATATTCCAATTTTCTAAATCACCTTTTCATCAGTACCTGTCAAAATCTTATCTAAATCAATCAATTTATCATAGAAACCTTCTGTTTTAGAATCTATCATACCTAAAATGTATTTGCGCATAGGAAAACCAATTCATCTTTATACCTTGTTCCTCTAGTTTTTGCATAGATTTAAGTTCACCCTTTTCATTCAATATTTCACCATATCTAACTGTTTGTTCATTTTTGTATATTATACGATAAGAAAATGCCTCAATAGTCAATAGCCAGACTGGAATTTTCAAATAACATTGCCTTTTCGTCTTCTCCCAATTTTAACCACAAAGCCTCCCGTATATAATGTCTTCTAAAGTACCCTTGTGTTTTAGTTCTTTTATACCATAGAAAAGCATGCCACCCCAACAACAGATCATGTCCTTCTAATGTCAACAGTCTAGTATTTCTTAATGTTATCCATTTTTTGATCCACATCAGATTTGTAGCTTGGTAGTACAACTCCCAATTAGGCAAACCAAATCCTCCTCTTATTCTAGCATCTTGCAAAAGTTTTAGTTTTATTCTTGCTTTCTTACCTTGACATATATATTTCAACACAATTTTATTTAAATCTTCAAAATAGTCTTTCCCAAGCCTAATTGGAATTGTTTGAAACAAATATAAAATTCAGGGTAGTATATTCATCTTGATTGTTGATATTCTCCCTATTAATGACAATTGTAAGTTTTCCCATTTCGCCAAATCTAGCGTTATCTGCTGCTTGAGTTTAATATTCTCTTTAAGTGTGCTACATCTTGCTGTCAAATGTATCCCCAAGTACTTGATCTTATTTGTGACTTGAATTTTCAAAATATCCACCAGTTCTTCCTTTTGTCTTGATAACATATTCTTTGTCAAAATATTTGTTTTGTCTTTATTTATTTTCAAACCAGCCACCTTCCCATATACCTCTATCTTTTCTATCAATTTTAATGCTGTTTTTAGTGGGTCTTCTAAAATGAAAACCAGATTGTCTGCGAATGCTTGCAATTTAAATTATTCCTTTTTAATTTTCATTCCTTCTATATCCTTTTCTTCTCTAATATTTCTATTTAGCACTTCCAAAGTTAACACAAACAACAAAGGTGACAGTGGGCACCCTTGTATTGTTCCTTTTCTTATATCAATAAAATCCGTCAATTCTCCCTCTATCATCACCTTTGTCGTTTGCTTATGATATATAGCTTCTACTACATGGATAAATTTTTTACCAAAGCCCATCTGTTCTAGCTGTAATAACATAAATCGCCAATTCACATTGTCAAATGCCTTCTGTGCATCTAAAAATACCAAAGCCATTTGTTCTTCAGGGTGTGCCTTGTAGTATTCCAAAGTGTCCAAAATTATTCTCATATTGTCTTTAATTTGTCTCTTTGGCAAAAATCCATTTTGATCAGGGTGGATAAAATTGTTCAGGTATTTTTTGAGTCTTTCTGCCAGTACTGAAGCAAAAAATTTATAATCTGAGTTTAGTAGGGAAATAGGTCTATAGTTCTTGATTTGTAATGGGTCGGCATCCTCTTTTGGGACAAGTGTAATATAAGCTTCTGACCATGATTTGGGTATCCTCTTCTTTAACATAACTTCATTCATAACTTCTAGAAATGGAAGATTCAACTATTCTTGTCATGTTTTGTAAAATTCTGCCAGAAGTCCATGGGGGCCTGGTTACTTTCCATTATTTTGCTTCTTAAATTCTTCAGTTAACTCCATCATCGTTATATTGCTTTCTAACATTATTTCAATCTCTTTAGGTATCTGGGGTAGATTAGCATTCTGTAAGTACTGTTTAACTCTTTCATCATCAATATTCTCTTGTAAGTATAGTTTCCCACAATAATCTTGTGTGATTTTCTTCTTCTCTTTACTTCCATAACAAGCTTGGCCTTGATCATCTATTAATTGCAATATTTTCCTTGATTCTCTCTCCTTTCTCAGTTTATATGCTAACCATCTACCTGGTTTATTTGCATCTTCAAAATAGATGCACCTCTGATTTTGCACCTCTGATTTTCTGTGCTAATTCTTTTTCCATTAATCCCATTTTATGCTTAAATATATCCATTTTTAACTCAATGTCCTTTTTTGTGGCATTTCCTGTAACTCTTTTTCAAGTCCTTTATACTCATCCTCTAATGTCTTAGAGGCTAATCTTTTCGTGATATTTCTTTTCCTTGTATAGTCTATTATCAAGCTTCTGGCATATGCCTTTATTGTATCCCATACATTCTGCATTGATGTGTCTTCTTTTTTATTTTCTTTAAAGAAAATGCCAGTTATTTCTCCATTCTCTGTATAAAGTCTTTTTCTTTTAGTATAGTGTTATTTAATGTTCATCTAGATCTTCTTTGTCCTTTCCATTTAATGGTCATTGGATTATGATCTGCCCAAGTACCTGTTTCAATGTTTATTCCTTGGAGATTAGCAAGCAGTTTTGTTGACATCCATATTGTGTCTATTCTGGACCATGGTAAATGTCTGTTTGAATAGAAGGTATATTGTTTGGTCTTAGCATTTCTTTCTCTCCATGCTTCTTTTAAATTCATTTCATCTGTCATTTTAAAAAAGGATTTAGGGAGAGTCTTTCTGTTTTGCTTTGTTGTTTTCTGTATTGTATCGTCCAATTTATTGTCTACAATTCCATTGAAGTCTCCCATCATAACAATATTAACATAGTCCAGTTCAATTATTTTCATATGTAGTTTTCTATAAAATTCTTCTTGATTTTCATTCGGGGCATAGATTGCTATCAGGAGTGTTTTCATATTATTGTCCATTATTTCCACCATTAAAAGTCTTCCATCATCATCCGTATGGATCAATTTAGCTGGGATAATATCTTTGACATATAAAACCACTCCTCTTTTCTTGCTTTGTGTCAAAGAAGTAAATATTTTCCCTAGCTTTAGCTGTATCAACAGTTGTTCAGATTGCTTTTTAATATATATCTCTTGTAGGCAGATTATATCAAATTTTAACTTCTCTAATTTATGGAAAGTTTTCCTTTTTTTAACAGCTGAGTTAAGTCCATTTATGTTAATTGTAATCAATTTTTTCTCTTCCATGATTATACTTTATAAGTAGGTTTTCCCGCTCTCGTAGATCTTGGTTTACGTTGTTCTCTAGCTTCCACCTTTCCACCTACTGCACCTTCTTCTTTTTCCATCGCTGTTTGGCAGTCCTCTTGAAATTCAGTTAATGACATTTCTTTTTCTGTCTCCTTCTCTTTCCCTCCAAAGTATTCTGTGTAAAATAATTCTGTTTTCTCAATTGAATCAATTCTGTGTCTCTGTTCCTGCCATGTGAACCTTTTCCTATTCTTTTTCTTGTTGTAACATCGTCTGTATTGAGTGTTGTCCTCCAGATGCTGAACAGGAAGAAGTAGGAATTGAGGAACCAGCCGCTGTTAGTTTCCTGCTCATTTCAGACGATTCAAAATCTTCAGGTTCTTCTAGACCTTAATCTACACGTGTAATAACCAATTGTAATTCCAAATAAAAATAGTAAAAAAAAGAAGCAAGATAAAAGAAAAGTTTCTTCAGGTTCTTGTACACCTTAATCCAATCGATTGGTTAAATAGCAGAAAAAACCCCAAAAAAGAAGAAAAAACCATAAACAGAAAAAGGAAAACTTGTTAAATCTTGTAGGTGGCAGGAAAAAAGGAGTAAACACTAAAGAAGAGGAAAAAAAATGAAGTTCTTCAGGTTCTTCAACACCTTAATCCAATTAAAAGGTCACAGGTATGAAAAGATATACAAAAAAAAGAAGCCACAAAAGAAAAACCAATATGGAAGATAAATAAAAAATGCAGGATAGGGAGAGAGAAAAAAGATAAAAGACTACTCCCTTAAAAAGAAAAAGAAAAAATTAATACTTGTCCTCTAAAATAAGATGCAAAAGTAGAAATTAGGCTCCAAAAGCAAAAAGAAAGACAAAAGCAAGTTCCAAAAGGCCAAAGATCCAAATGACTACCACAAATAATAAGCTGATAAGGAGGGGGTTTGTTAAAGTAAAGAATAGCCCAGCTTAAAAAAGAGAAAAAAAACACACTGCACTAATTTAGTTATTGAAGGCTTTTGTTAAGTTTTATAACTCTCTTCTCTAGAGTCTTATCATCTTTTTTCTGTAAACTTCAACACCATATTCCAGCTACTGATAGAAACCCAGAAGAGCACCTGCAATAATACTCTCCCATGCTCTTCCCTCTATCTTATCAAACAGGCTCAAAGTCCTTGAAAAGAAGTATCAATTCTTTCTCAGCTTTGTCTGGTCAACAGGAAAAAAAAAGAGAATTTTTTTTGAATGGTGCTCCATTCAAAATCCAAGAAAGAAATACTTTAGACTTCTTTAATCAGAGAAAAGATATATTTTACTGGAAATCAAGTGGTAGCAACAAAAGAATTCTGAATCTGAGAAAATGGGCACGTAAATCACATATACAAAGTAATGGCAACGTTCCCACCCCCAATAGTTCTATTGGCTCATCCAATTAAAAGTTGTGTATTTCATCATGTGGGCATCTCCAGGTGGTGATGAGGCTTCTATCCATTGACCTTGACATAGTTTGATAAAGGGTTGCAGCTACGCATAGAATAGGATAGAAACCTAAGCAAGAATGTACTCCCCCCAGTTTATACAGTTCTGGTTTGTAACACCTCCAGCTCACTTCCCATAACCATTCCCCTCTCCTCCCCCTGTTACTTATGACAGCCAAAAGATGCACAGCAAAGGGAGAAAATCTTGAAGGCTAACACAATATTTCTAAGCCTCTAGTTGGCAGTTTCCAAAGTTTCCTCTGCTTTCACTTTCCCCTTCCTTTTCCAAACAAAATGTAATAAAAATTAATTAAAAACAAAAAAAGATTTAGAAAAAAGGGCTGAAAGGGAATCTCTAGCCTACAATATTATAAAGACAAAAAGGAGAAAAGACAAAAAAGAAAAAGTAAGGTAGAAAAAAAGTTTCAAAGTACAAAAATTCCAGTTTCAAAGTAAAAAATATATGAAAAGTCCAGCAAAAAAAAAAGGAAATATTAATTTGACTTCCTGTTTAAAATCACCACTTAATCACTTCTGTCTAAGATTTTACAGATTCTTTCTTTTCCTTAGGGTGTCCTTTCAAATCTTAAAGTAAAATAAAAATTCTCACTAAACCGGCACACTTTCTCTTTCCAATCTCTTCTGTTTTGGAGTTATCCCAACTTCAGCAGCTTTAATGGCTGCCTCATAATCACTGGCAAAAAGAGCTCCTCTTGGATCTACCAGGGACTTTGCGGTATCCCTGGGATCGACAGGATGCGTGCTTTACATTCACTGTCTCTTCAGGACAGTTTAGATCCGTTTGGACCGTCCAGGAGCAAAGATATCGGTGGCGTACGCCGTATCATCGCGACGCCAGCTCCTCCCTCCCTGTTTTGTTATCTTTAAAGTTTACAGTTCATACACCTCACTCAAAGATTTCCTTTTCTCTCAGATCTCAGCGTCTCAGTCCAAACTATTTTCCACTCTCCTCTCTTCCGCTTTATCTTTCTACTACCTCCAAGTCTCTCTTGTATCTTCTCCGTTTCTTTCCAATCCTCCTTCGTCATCTCTTTTAGCCCACTGTCTGCCAAATTTTCTTCTTCTCCGCTCCCATTAATGTCCTGCCATCTCCTTCCGCTTGAAAATTACTCAGTCACTCCTTTCTCTGTGTCTCCCTTTTCTCACCTCCGTCATCCCGACTTTCCTTCTGATCCTTTCAATATCTCTCCACTTCCATTTCACCTCCTCCTTCCTTCCAAGACTTTCTTTTCTTTCCTTCATATCGCTCTTACGTCCCAATCGGATTTCACTTTCTCCTTCTCCACTCACCACATTGGTCTTGTAATCTCCCTCTGTCCAAGAAGCAGAGAGCAGTCAATCGTCTCTCCCTTATCACCTTCTTTTCACCACCTCCTCCTCTGGCTTCCCTGGGTTTTCTTCTTCTCCCACCAGTTTTCGTCTGATTTCAATCTCCACCTTTCAGCTTCCTATAACTATTCACTTCCAAGTTATACCTGCTCTCCTTCAGTCTCTTTCTGTGCTGAATCGCAGCTCTGTCTTGCTGCCTTGCCACCTGTACTATGGGGTTATCTCCCCTCACCAGAGCTCTTTTTTCCTTGGAAACAAGTTCAAACTTACTTTTGGCAAATCATCACAGTTGCATATTTGGGATTTTAACTTCAATGACACTTTCTGTTGATAATCTTCTCACTTCCTCCTAATTCACAGTTCAGTTATGGCCTTGGGTCTGCCATAATAAAATGATAAAACATTTTCACTTCGAGTTTTCAGGAGTTTCCCTTCTTGCTGGCTGGCAATCGCGTTTCGCCTCGCCATCTTCTGGGCTTCCCCTCTTCTCTGCTTGGCTCTCCAGGCTCTTCATGCCCCCAAAGGTCCCCAAAAGTGAAAAAATGGGATCCAGAGACGGAGACCACTCTCCCTTCACCTTTTCACCAAGGCATCACCACCAGAAGAACCAGGCGCCAGCCTTCTAGATGGTTTGGGAGCTGATCTCAGTCTCAGCGTGAAAAGGAACCATAGAGTTGGAAAGGAACTTGTGTGTCATCTAGTTCAACCCCCTGCCAAGGCTGGAATTTGTGGAGACATCTAGGGAGCTGAGAGCTTCCATGGAGATCAGCAACCTGACCTCCTGTTACCCCCTGAGTTTAGGGGAGCAGGAGGATACATATCCAGGACACAAATCACCACCACCAATTGGCCAAACCACCACCAGAGTCGGGCTGGAGAACCACCCAGTGTCCCCTTTCTGCCCCCAACCACAGAGACAGTGCGGAGTAGCCTCCCTTTGAACAGGCTGTTGGGTCTGGGTCCCAAAATAAGTCCCCTTTCTGGGTCTGGAGATCATTAGAAAACCCAGATCTGATAGGCAGAAAAAATCTAACCTTGGATGGGCAGGGGGCTCATGTGAGCGTAGTCCAAACCCAGAAGTGAAAATGAAGAGGGGCCTCATGTAAAAATGGCCTCCGGATCAGCCCATGAATTCTCCCACAGTTCAATTCCATCATAGCTCATTCACCTCAGTTTTCTAGGTTTCAGCTCTGTTCTGCACAGCCCACCAGACAAGCAGGACTAGTGGCTCAGTGTTCATTTGTAGTTCCTGGATTTATGTGCCACTGAAGCACCAAACTGATTGGGTGATGTACACAGCCAGTAGAGTAACCGAATGAAAAGCTACATGCTTCCAGTGATGTTTACTCAACTAAGTCTGGCATTGCCACCAACAACACTCCACCCTGCAGGAGGCATCTGAGTTACTCCCTCAGACTCTGCTGGGAGCTCTGCTGAGGCTCTCCTCGGTGGTCCCTGAGATCCTGAGGGAATCTTCCTTGAAAAGAAGGGCAGAAGCTCCTGGGAGTCCCACGGAGACCTGCTGCTCCATTAGCCATCCAGAGTATTAAAAGAAGACTGCACTGAGATACTGCTGGGTCTTCTGAGGTGTGGAGGGACAGGTGGCCTGCTGAATGGCTGCTGAGGCAAAGGGAGGGTCTGCTTCTGGCTAGTAAGTGGACAAATGAGAAGGGAAGGCAGCCAGGTTCCAAGGATTAAACCCATGGGATGGGCAAACCAGCTACCTTCCAACTGGGAGAAGGACTCGCAGAGGAGCCCCCTCCCCAGGGGCAGGAGGGTGCAATTTGTCTGGCCTAATTCCTGCTGGAGGCCCCTTCTATGACACAGGGACATGCCTGAAAGAGCAGGGAGGGAAAGAGAGCCTGACATTTCATTTTGTCTGAAGTTGGGGCCAAGCTAGGCTCTTCACTCAGGGATGCCGATCCATTGCTTTGCTTTGCAGATTTGGAGGCCTTTCATTCTGACTACCGAGCCTCAGTTATCAACTGTGTGAGCTGCCAGTGAGTGTTTTCTTTTTGCTGAGGAGACGAGAGTTCCCCAGGAGGCACCTCTTCCAGCCCAGCCAGTGACTCAGGTAAGGCTGGCTGGGAGCACTCTGGGGAGCGGAACTGCAGCCTGCTTTCTGTCCGGCTGCAGGCCCCAGCTGACTCTGGAGGAGCTCTTGCCTGCCTCCACCCCTCCCCAGGCCCTGGACCTTCTGAAACGGCTCTTGGTGTTTAATCCCGAGAAGCGGCTAACGGCAAAGGAGGCACTGGAGCACCCCTACGTGCAAAGGTGAGAGCCCCATGGAGCTTCGGTACGGCCACCTCATCTGGATGGGCAAGACCATTTCCGTGCCTGTTTCAGCTTCCTTCAGTCAGCTGTCCTCACGTGGCCTCCTCTCTCGGTAGGTTCCACTGTGCTGCCAAAGAGCCTGCCCTCGACTACAGTGTGACCCTTCCTCTGGCTGATGATGTGCAGCTCTCGGTGGCTGAGTATCGCAATCGAGTTTATGAGGTAATCCCCTGCCCAGACAGACCCCAAGGGGCCTTTAATTCTACCCTTGGGAGATCCTTAATGGCCCTAAGAGAGCTGAAGGAAGACGCACATCCTGAAGTTGAGAGTGAGCATGCCGTACTAGGATTTACCTTAATGCAGGCAAGGGTAACTGTATAAAGAGGACTATTCTAGATTTTAAGAGCTGACTTCAACCATTGAAGAGAAAGAATCGGAAGGATTCCATGGGTGGAAATCCTGAGGGGCAAAGAGTTTGGGATGCTTGGGAAACCAAAAACAAAGTAACAAAGGCCCAAATAAACAACCACAGAGAAAGAAAAATGTGAGCAGCTGAGTTGTACAAGGAGCTCTCTCACCAGCTGAGGGATGGATAAAAAGAAACATAATAGATGGAAAGAGGGGCTATATGTCCTCGTGGTACACCACTTAAATATCAGCCAGCAATGTGGTGCAGCTGGCAAAAAAGCTAACTTGCAGTCTTGGCCTGCATGAACCGAGGAATTACATCAAGATCACGAGAAGTATGCTAATGAGGCTACCCTTAAAATACAGTTCTGGTCACCATAATGCAGAAAAGATTATCTGAGACCCTTGAAAACTCTTGGAGACGAACAACAAAGATGATAAAAGGGTTTGGAGGCCAAATCGTAGGATGGTTAAGGGAGCTAGATATGTCTGGCCTATTAAAGATAAGGATTAGGGAGGACATGATAACTGTCTTCCAGTACTTGAGGGCCTGTCACAGAGAAGAGGGGATTGAGTTATTCTCCGAAGCCTCAGAGGGCAGGACAAAAAGTAATGGGTGGAAGCTATACCCAAGCTATAAGTAAGGAGAAATTTTCTAACAGTGAGAACAATGA
This sequence comes from Laticauda colubrina, assembly GCA_015471245.1. Lineage (NCBI taxonomy): Eukaryota > Metazoa > Chordata > Lepidosauria > Squamata > Elapidae > Laticauda > Laticauda colubrina. The sequence goes on from BLBF01000336.1 coordinate 3,103,763, forward strand.
CTCAATGGAACAGTTTGCCTCCTGGAGTTTTGGGTGCTTCTGCACTGGAGGATTTTATAAATAAACTGGACAGCCATTTGATCAGGTTGGTACAAAAGTATCCTGCCTTGTGTAGGGAGTTGGGCTAAAAATCCCTTCCAGCCTATGATTTTATGTTGTATGTTTTACATACAAATGGTGGCATTAGTCTTAAGAGCTTCCCTGGCTGGATTCTACTTCAAAGGACCTTTTCCCCTTCTCCCGCTTTAGACTTTCCAGTGCAAGTACAGTTTTTGTTCTCCCTGTCATGTTATCTTGGCTCATTTGGCCATTTGGACCCGTTTCCTACAGAAAAGAAACACTGGGAGCCACAAAACCTTGGTGGGTGGCGTCAACTCACTGCCAGGGCTCCAACAAATCCACCCCCATTCAAATCAAAAGTCTCTAGCCGCATCTCAGTTCTATACCTGCTTTATTTTTGTGTTGTACAAGTCACTTTCAGGAAGTGAGGGGAGCTGAAAGTCAACTAAAAAAATACTCCTTTGGTCTTTTTAGCTGCCAGAAAAAAGGGAGTGGGGGAAAACAAGGCATTCCTTAAATGCCTAGATAATCACTCCGGCAGTCCAAAGTTGTCAGAGCGTAAGAAGATTATTGGAGAGCATGACTCTTGGAGATGGATGTGCCCCTTTGAAGAAGTTACATCCAGGGGGTGGGGGGAAGACCAGGGTCAAGGGAGAAATGTATGATGTAATTTAGTATCGGCTGGCTGTCCGGGCTCCAACAAATCCACCCCCATTCAAATCAAAAGTCTATCTGCATCTCGGAGAAAAGAAAATTGATTTATTAAAAGTGGCCATGCTGGCGTCAGCTAGGTGCAGCCAATACTAAATTACATCATACATTTCCCCTTGGACCATGGTCTTTCCCCCACCCCCTGGATGTGACTTCTCCAATGGGACACATCCATCTCCAAGAGTCATCCATCATGCTCTCCAATAACCTTCTTACACTCCGACAACTTTGGGCTGTCAGGGCTATCTAGGCATTTAAGGAATGCCTTGTTTTCCCCCACTCACTTTTTCTAGCAGCTAAAAAGACCAAAGAAGTATCTTTTTAGTTGACATTCAACATCACTCATTCCCAGTCACACGACACACACCCCAGCCACGCCTACCCAAGTTTTGTATCTCCCAGTATTTTATTTTCTCTGGGAAACAAGTATCTGTCATCTCTCTCCGTCTCTCTTTCTCTCTCATCTCACTGTCTCCCTCTCTCTCTCTCTCATATCTCTCTCCCTCTCATCTCTTTCTCCCCCCCCTCTTTTTCTCATGTCTCTCTTTGTGATCTCTCTCTCTCTCTCTCTCTCTCTCTCTCTCATCCCTCTTCTTTCTCTCCTCCATCTCGTCTGTCTCTCACCACCACCACCCATGTGTGTGTGTTCTCTCTTGAACCATTTCCAAAAACAGGCAAAGGTTGGGGTTTGGGGTTTTTATTTCTGATGTTCTTTCTTCTTCTTTGGGTGTTTTTTACAAATTTTTTACAATTTAAATCCAGAGTCATTTCAGGTTCCCAGATAAATGAAGTTCTTTCGTCCTCCTGCTGTGGCTCCCTGATGGCTGAACCCATCATTGGCTGGCCCTGCCCTTCTCCCTCCCCTCCCACTCCCTCCCCCCCTGCCCTGAGAAGAGAAGGGTGATGGCAGATGGAGTCTTGCTCCATATTCCAGAGCGGGAGTGAAGCGCCCCTCAACTTCAGGGGTCCCCAACCACCGGGCCCCAGACCGGTACCGGTCCGTGGATCATTTTGTACCGGGCCTCAAAAAATGAATAATCGTGATGAAAATATATATAAAAATATGTTTTTGCTTCCAGGTGTCTTATTTTGAAAGACAACCACTTCTGCCCTTGCCTAACTTCCGCGCTAACTTCCGCGCCTAACTTCGCGGACTGCATTGCTAAAGCTAAGAAGCCCTTTACTATTGGGAAAGAATTGATTTTGCTGGTCCGTGAAAAAGTGTTTCTGCGTGAAACTAGTCCCTGGTACAAAAAAGGTTGGGGACCACTGCTCTACTTGCCTCTTCCAGCCCTTCTTGGTGCTGCACACACCTTGGCCACTCAGGGAGACATGTGAATAATTCTCTACCTCGAGACATTGGCCATGCCTGGCTTCAGCCAATGCTCTGTGTTGTAATGGGCTCCAAGAGGAGGAAGTCTCCCCCATTGTGAAGCGAGCTAAATGTAACCTGCTGCGCAAGATGCTGCAAGAGCACTGAGCAGGCCATGGGAGTGGTGAGAGCAGCAGTGTCGGCCATAGCCGGGTCGGGCCAGTGTTTCGGGACAGAGCAATTTGCGCATCTCCCCAAGCGGCCGAAGTGCACACAGCACCAACTAGGTCTAGAAGAAGAGGCAAGTAGAGGGAATACAGAGCGAGTCTCCATTAACCACAGTCACCCTTATGTTCTCCAGCCAGGCAAGGAGTGATGGGGAGGGCAAGGGCGAGGGGTGGGGCCAGCCAGTGATGGGACAGGGAGCCACAGCAGAGGGTCCAAAGAGCTGCATGCTGCTCTGGAGCCAGGGGTTGCCAACACCAGCCCTATACCATGCTTGTCCAATCTTTTCTTAAAAACTTTCAGTATTAGAACATTCACAACTTCTGGAAGCAAGTCATTCCGCTGGTTAATTGTTCTGTTGGGAAATTTCTCCTTAGTTCTAGGTTGCGTCTCTCCTTGATTAGTTTCCACCCATTGCTTCTTGTCCTGCCCTCAGGTGCTTTGGAGAATAGTTTGATTCCTCTTTGTGGCAGCCCCTCAGATATTGGAACACTGCTATCATTCACTGCTATAACCCCTAGTCCTTCTTTTCATTAAACTGGACAGTTCCTGCAACTGTTCTTCATATGTTTTAGCCTCCAGTCCCCTAATCCTCTTTGTTGCTCTTCTCTGCACTCTTTCTAGAGTCTCAACCTCTTTTTTACATCATGGCAATCAAAACTGAATGTAGTATAACAAATGTGGCCTTACCAAGGCCTTTTAAAGTTGTACTAACATTTTGTGTGATGTTGAGTCTGTGCCTCTATTAATGCAGCCTAGGATTGCATTATTTTTTTGGGTGGCCACACACATTACTGGCTCATATTGAAGTGATTGCCTACGAGGATTCCATGATCCCTCTCACAGTTACTACTATTGAGCCAGGTACCGCCTATATACTATACCTGTGCATTTGGTTTTTCTTGTCTAGAGCCTTGCTTTTTTTCACCACTGAATTTCATTTTGTTAGATAGCGCCCAATGTTCTAGTCTGTCAAGTTTCTTCTGTAGCTTAAGCCTATGTTCTGGATTGTTGGCTATTCCTGCCTCCTCCCTCCCTCCCTCACACACTCTCTCTTATTTCCAGTTGATCTTGGAATGGAAGGCCAGTAGCCAAGCTCAGAAGCAGACCCTCCAAAGAGATCTTCCGCCTGGTTCCACAGATGCCAGTTTCCCTTTCAGAGCCCACTGTCTGATGAAGGGAGGGACACAGCCTCTTCCATCCCATGGTTCTCCACCACCTTTTGTGGCAGCTTCCCGGCAAAGAGTAAATGAGGCAAGAAACCCTTGCCCAAAGCCAAAGTTGAGCTCCACAGTCTGCAGTCCTACTACTAATGCAACTGCCCAAAGTAAGTGCATTCTTCTTGCAAAGGTGTACTAAAATATTGCAAGAATCTGCCTTCCTGCCACAAATCGGTACATGTTTCCATGGATAGATTAATTACATTCCAAGATGTCCCAAAGGTGCTTTTTTTCAAAAGGCAACTGGACTTTGTCTTTTTCCTTGAAAATGTTTCACTTCTCATCCAAGAAACTTCTTCAGTTCTGTCTAAATGGTGAAGAATGGAAGAACGTATATTCCTTGCAGTCATCTGATTGTTAACACTCTTTCTGAGAGTCAAAGCCACCAGGTTTATCCTTGCTCTCAGGGGTCACCTGAATAGTGCAAATGTGTGTGGAAACCTTCTTGGGATTGCTGAAACTGTGTTGGCCTCTGACCTCTCTTTCAAACCAGCAGTCCTCTCTGTCCAGAATGTGGACTTTGCTGTCTTCCAAAGAGTGACCTTGGTCTTTCAGATACAGATGGACTGCTGAATCTTGTCTTGATTGACTTGTTCTCTTATGTTGTGCCATGCATTTGTGAAGTGGTTGTTTTGTTTCTCCAATGTAGAGCTCTGTACATGTCTCACTGTGTTCTACTGCATATATCACATTGCTCAATTTGTGTGTGGGTGTGGACAAGCTCCTGCCTTAATGTATTTGGGGGGTTAAAGTGTGTACGTACATGGTGGTGGTTGAAAATGCTCCTGAGCTTTTCAGATATTCCTGCAATTTATGGTATGACAATGTTGCTTCATTTGTTGTTTTCAAAGATTTCCTACCTGCTGGCAACGTGGCAATGGGTCCACCTCCCTCACACCTTCGGCAGTACCGGAGAGCAGCAGGCACCTCCGCTTTTTGGGACGTGAGTTACCCTGCCTTTTGCTTTTGCTGATCTGGACCTTCCAGGATTGCAGGCCTCTGCCAGGACCTCAGGAGCTCCCAGGTCTTGCAAGAGGTCCTTTCCAGTTGCCTCGCCAGCTCCCTGGGGCTGGCATGCTTCACCTAAGGAGATCCTCCTGGCTCTCCTATTTTGATTCCAGAGTGCTGCCAAGTTTTCCTCCTGTTGATCAAGGTCGTAGGAAATGTTCAGGAGAGCTTCCAAGAAGGGGCCCTAGCACTTCCTACATATGGCACCCTAGACAGGCCTCCCCTACACAGCCATGCAAGCATTTGTGTAGCCACCTTCCTCTTGGGTTGCACACCATGCCCTTGGAAGCAGAAAGCAAGAGTGAGAAGCTCTACCTCATAAAATGACCACTCAGGCGATGGCTAAGGGGCCGTGCACATAAAGACCCATCGCACCCCAACCTCATGGAGTCTTCTTGAAGAAGTCATTCTCCCCCCCCCACCCCCCAACTCTTAGCCTTCCTGAGTGACGATCAGCTTTTAGGTGTTTCTGCCTTTGGACGGGCTGCCTGGCAAAGCAGAGAACGCTCTTTGTCTGTTCCTCTTCTTTTTCCCTCTCATCCTGAGTGAGGCTGCCTTGGGTTTCTTTTAACCTGGGTGCTGCTGGGGGAGTTGTGTGAGTCATACACCAATGCAGAGAGTGGATCACAGAGAGTCCTGCTGGAGCTCCAGCTCTCTGTGATCTGCCTCAGCAGGTGCCGAAGGGGCCGGGGATGGCCAGCCAGGCTGCGTCCCCCTTGAAGCCTCTTTCCTTGCTCAGCCAGGCTCAGGAAGCAGCCATCAACCAGCATCTGACAAGGAAGGGCGACGTTCCCAGCAGGGCTGCCGCAGGGCTGGTAAGTGAAACTGTCCTGACCCCACAGTCCTGGGCTTGGCTGCCTTCCAGCTGGAGGGCTCCTCTGAGACAGCCCAGGATCACTTTTCCAGGCCAGAAAAAGCTGAAGGGCAGACAGGTAGTCTTGGGATGGGGAAACTCCTCCCTCCTGGGCAGTGGTTGTGTGTGATCAATGCAGGTGGGGGGAGAATGCTGTGTTTCCCCCCGCCCCTGAGCTTCTGGAAGAATGCAGGATGCAATCGCACTAAATACCGTAATAATCCTGCCCCAGTCTTCCAATTGTCCGCCTTTTAGGAGCCTGCCCTATTCGATGTAGCCCCAACTCCCCTCTTTGCTCTTGTCAGAATCCACAGAACCCCAAATCCCGTGGCAGGGAAGCTCATTTCTTTCTGAAGCCATGCAAGAAAATGTTCCAGGTTACAGCAAACGTCGGAATAGCTGGTGACCCCAAGGCCCACCTGGGCAGCTACTCCCAGTCCTATGGAACCATCTGCAAGTCTGCCCTCCAGAATCTGCCTGTCTCCAGTGCTCGTCCAGTGCTTGCCCCCAGCCCCCAGCAGCTCTGAGCGTGGCCTCTGTTCACCTGCAGCAGGGAGGCAGGCCGGCATCCTCCTTCTGCCTCCCTCGGGCAGGCAGAGTGTGCCACTCAGTCGCATCTGCCTTCGATCTGTCATGACCCCAAACTCCTGGGATGCACCAAGAGAGAAGGAAGTGCTAGGCAGGGTGAACCATTGCCTGGTTCTAGCCATGGGAAAGGGTTTTTTTTTAACACACAAACTAGCCAATCTCTGTGTTGGGCACTCTCACAATCAAATATAGACTCCTCCCCAAAAAGCTTCTGAGATAAAAAGTCTTTTCTACATTGATTAAAATCGGCAGTGCCTGTTTTTTATTCAGGGTAGGCTGGGATTTGAATCCCGGGCACTGGGTTGGTCTTGACCAGGAAGCTACTTCCCAACTGCTGAAGTCCCTGCCCAACTGGGAGACGCCTGCTCTCAGCCTCCAAGGACCTTTTCTGAAGAGCTCTGCTGTGTTTTCCCTGCTTCCCCTCCCATCTGATCCTGCAGGAGCCCTCCGGAAGATCCATGGGAGCTGGGAGAGGGATCCCAGAGCATGTTGGAAGAGGGGCATTTAGCCAGGGATTCCTTTAGGTGTCACCTTTCTCAATAATGCCACTACTGCACCCTACTGGCACTTGCATGGGAATCGACACCAGGCATGATGGAGAGAAGTGACCATCTCAGGTTGTGGTCATCCATTTGTTTGGCAGTAGAGCACCTTTCCAGGATGGGACCCAACCTAATTCATGGTCAGAAGTTTGGAAAATGGGCTGCAGTGACACGGCACATTCCCCAACCCATGTCTGTAGGACTGCCGCTTCTTTCCTGGCCCTGCAACCAGCCCTGTGTT
>BLBF01000337.1:0-19652 GCA_015471245.1 Laticauda colubrina
TTTATCATCCGGACATTTCATGCATTGTTCCATATCTGAGAAAACAATAAAGCAATATTTCTTTAACCTTTTGTCCTTTTACATTTCAATAAATACTTTCTTGCCACAACAGTTGTTACCACAAGTATTTTCAATGAAGCATTTGTTAAGAGTTGAACAAAAAAAATTCAAAAGAGTATAATTTTTTGTCTCTGTCTCTTTGTCATCTCTCTCTCTCTCTCTCTCTCTCTCACACACACACACACACACACACACACACATCTATCTATCTATCTATCTATCTATCTATCTATCTATCTATCTATCTACCATCATCTATCATCATCCATCCATCTATCTACATATCTTTCATCCATCCATTAGCAATCTATATCATTATCTATCTATCTATCTATCTATCTATCTATCTATCTATCATCTGTCAATCTGTATCATCATCATCTAAGTTATCAACTTCCATCTATCCATCTATCCATACATCCATCTTTATTGATCTATCAATGTATCTATCTCTCTTTATAGGAAGCTACATTTTTAGAAGTGAGAAAGTGAAATGGTTAACTTTTCTAGGCAAACATCCTGGGTTCTGCCAGGTGACACTTGTTAATGTACTGGATCCCAAGGATGTTTTATCTTTTAAAACATAGTTAACTCACAAAGAGAACTAGTCGTGCAAGTTACCAGAAATGGTGCTAGCAGCAATGGTAAAATGTGTCAAATGAGGTGCAGTCACAACTGTCCACTTCATTGTGGACAAGCAACACCTTTCCAGTGACCCTCAAAAGGAACCCCATGGAGAATGCATCAAAATTAGTCTTACAGTAGGTGGACCTAATGCCTTGAGTTTCAAAGAATGTTCCTAGAGATATAAATGTGGAAGATCACATTCAAAAATGAAAAGCAGAAGAGATATTGGCTCTGGATGTAATAAAGTTTGCTCAATATTTCACACTTCTGTCTCTCTATCGAGCTTCTCCTTTAAGAATTTTTTTTATTATTCTTTCCTTTAGATCATAAATTGTGCAGTATGGAAATAAACAAGAAAGCAGCTGAGCTTCAAACTGTTTTTTAACTTGCAGTTCCATATTAACACTCTGGATGAATCCACTTCTAGAAGCCCTTCCATTATCTTCAGCCTGAGCACCTTCTTGAATGGAGATTGTCCCCTCTGGACAAGGAATACAGTCATAGCAGCAAACTAGCTCTCCTTCTCGAGCTTGCTTGACAAATCCACGTTGACATTTTTCCACACATTTGGACTGAGGAAGAAACTAAGCAGAAAAACAGGGAAGGAAAAAAAAAATCTTAGCACTAACCAGCCTGATATGCTGACATGTTCTTAAAATAAAATTTAAAGTGACCGCTCAATTCTAGAACTGTAGTGATATGAGATAGATGTGAGGTCATTAGAACATGTCCTTCAAAAAGAGTGAGCCAGGCATCTTTTGCTGCAGCATCTGGGTGATGGATATGAATTGTCAGAAGGAGATATTTATAAGGCTTAACTAGATATCCAAGACAAGGTCCTTTCTGCTGAATAACTTCAATAAGATAACAGCAACTGGCATGGAAGAAGAAATCTGTTCCACGCTAGTTGAACAATAACATATCTGAATTACAAATTTGTATCATTAGTATAAAACTAATACAAAGTTGTTATTAGTTACATTTGAAGAGTTCATTTCCCCCCACCAAAAGACATGAGTAGGCTAACAATCAAGATGAATATTTGCATTCAAGAGTTTTCAGATAAGGTGTTTTCTTGTAGAAGCCAAAGGTCAACTTGAAGTAGAAATTCCTTTCAAATTGTCCTTCATTACATCGGATATCAGCAAAGGCTTTTCTCTTCAAATTTCTAAACTCTACCATATCACAAGGCCTAAGATGGACAGCTAACATCAACAACGTCATTTAAAAAGCACAATAAAGAATGTTCTTTCTGAGCCAACTCAGAATGCTCAAACTGCCCAAGGAGCTACTGATCCAGTTCAACAGAGGAATGATTGAGTCTGTCATCTGCACCTTTATAACTGTCTGGTTTGGTTCTGAAACCCAATAAGACAGACACATACTTCAGAGAGTAATTAGGACTGCAGAAAACACAATTACTACCAACCTGCCTTCAATTGAGGACCTGTATACTGCATGAGTCAAAAAGAGGGCTGTGAAAATATTTACAGACCCCTCACATCCCAGACATAAACTGTTTCAACTCTTAGCCTGAAAATGACACTACAGAGCCCTGCACACCAATTTTTTCCCAAACCCCATCACTCTGCTAAACAAATAATTCTCTCAACACTGTCCAACTATTTGCAAACTCTGCACTACTGTTTCTATTAATCTTCTCATCACTCCTTATCATCCATCCCTTCCCACTTGTGATTGTATGACTGTAACTTTATCACTTGTATCCTTATAATCTATATTGACTGTTTCCTAGTATGATTTGATTGCTTATTGTACCCAATGACTATCATTAATTGTTGTATCTTATAATTCTAGACTCTTGATGAATGTATCTTTTTTTGATGAATGAATGTCGCATTTGCACCAAGACAAATTCCTTGTGTGTCCAATCACCCTTGGCCAATAAATAATTCTATTCTGTTCTGTTCTGTTCTGTTCTGTTCTGTTCTGTTCGATTCGATTCGATTTGATTCGATTCCCTTCCATTCCATTCCATTTCATATCATTCCACTCCACTCCATTCCACTGGATTCTATTCTATTCTATTCTCTGCGTCAAAGTCATATTTCACTGCTTTCGTTTTTTGGGTCAGGGCGCAGCAGAACATCATAATAACTCCATGGAAACTCAAAGCTTTGGAAGTCCTTCCAAGGAGCAGAAGGTTTATTGCCCTTTCTCACTGGGTGAAAAAGAGGCAGGGACAACTCTGGCCAGGTCTGAGTTGCTTCAGTATATCTACTGCTATTTCGTGGGACGCTCACCCCAACAAGGACAATCCAGATTACTAAGCTTATTTCCCACTGGAACCAAAAGGGCCTTCATCCAGTTTAAATTCAATTTCATGAACTCAGGCACTGATCAACAGAATTGCCTTCATCTTTTACAATTCGAGGACAACCTGAGGCTATCATTCCTAGCACTTGAAGGTCTTTTACCATTTTTCTTGTGTCTTCTCCATTTCAACAATAACCCATGGTACATAGACTTAGCCCAATGAAATGGCTCACAATCCTTTGGAAAATAGAGAAAAGACATCAATGTTTCTCTCACCCTGTTGTGCAACTTTAGCTGTGACAAAAGAGCTTGATTGATAATAATTCTCTTTCTTTCAAAAGTCACAATTTTGTCCACGATGGCAGACTTCTTAGGGAAATACACCACGCTCACAATCTTCACGTTACCTGCTAAATCTCCATTTTGGTCCAAGTACAGTTCGAATATGGAAAGATTGAGAAACTCATTCTTCTCCAGAAAGGGATGAAACTAGAATGGGAACATCCAGAAATTTTAAAAGCAGTAAACATAGCAACTTATCCCTTTTTGTTCTTTCTTCTACTACAATGGTCTAATTTGCAAATAGTCCTGTTTGGGAGAACAGGTTTTACCTCTAAAACTGAAAAAAATTCAGTAAAATTCATCAATAATACTGACGATTCATGTATTGGAAATGTTATACATATGGAAAAAAATATATCTATTTTCCTATTACACCTAAGAAATTATAGAATCAAAGAGACTCCATCTTTGTTCTTAATATGACCTTTTAAAAAGTTATCTGAACACTTGGAGAGGGCGTCGCTGGCATCACTACGATACGGCACATGATCTTGGAGTTCAAAGATCGCTGCCGATATCTTTGCTCCTGGATGGTCCATGTGGATCTAAACCGTCCCAAAGAGACAGTGAATGTAAAGAGCACATCCTGTCAATCCCAGGGATATTGCAAAGTCCCTGTTAGATCCAGGAGAAGCTCTTTTTGCCAGCAGCAAAGAGGCAGCCATTAAAGCTGCCTCTTAAAACAAAAAACTGCCATTAAAACAAAACAGAACGGAAAGAGATAGTGTGCCGGTTTGGTGAGAATTTTTTCTTTACTTTTAGAATTGAAAGGACACCCTGAGGGAAAGAAAGAATTTGTAAAAGTTTTGACAGAATTGATTAAGCAAACAGGAATGTCAAAGTAATATTTAAATTTTTTTCTTATTGTTGGATTTTTTACACATGATCTTATATTTTGAAACGGGACTGGTTCTTTTTTTCTTTTCTATTCTTTTTTTCTTTTCTATTCTTTTCTCCTTTTTGACTTTATAATATTTTAAGCCAGAAACCCCCTTTTAGTTATTTTTTAAATATCCTTTTCTTTTTTTAATTAATTAATTCTTATTATATTTTGCTTGGAAAAGGAGGGGGAAAGTGAAAGCTAAAGAAATTTTGTAACACTGCCAACTAGCAGCTTGGAAACATTCTATTTTTCTTTTGACCAGACAAAGCTGAGAAAGAACTGAAAGTTTGTTGCAAAGACATTGCCTGTTTGATAAGATAGAGGAAAGAGCATGGGAGAGTATTCCAGGTGCTCTTCTGGGTTTCAATCAACAGGTGAAGTCTGGTGTTGAAGCTGAAGAAAAGAAAAGGTTATAAGTCTTTGGAGAAAAGAGTTATAATCAAGAGCTTTGGAACATTAAAGAAAACACAGTGTGCTCTTTTTATTCTTTCTAAGCTGTGCTACCCTTCCTCATCAGTTTATTTTTTTTTCTTATAGCTATTTCGATTTTTGGCCCTTTGGAACTTGTATTTGGAAGTTAAATTTTTATGCCTCCTTTTTATTGAAAGGAAAAGCTTTAGTATTAATGTTTCCCTTCCTTTTCTTTTTAAGGAAGTAGCCTTTTTCTTCTCTCCCCCTTCCTGGTACTTTTGCCTTTTCATCTACCTTCCGCATTGGTTTTTCTTTTCTTTTTCTTTTTCTTTTTTTTTGGGGGGGGGACCTCTGAAATGGATTAAGGTATTGAAGAACCTGAAGAATTTTTCCTTTTTTTTTTTAACCTTTTCCTTCACTTTTTCACCTTTTTTTAGGATTTTACAACTTTTTCTTTTTTGTGTGTGTTCATGGTCTCTTTTTGGTCTTTTCCTTCATTTCTGAACTGTTACTGTCATCTAACCAACTGATTGGATTAATGTATACAAGAGCCTGAAGAATTTTTTTCTACTTTTTCTATTATTATTACTATTTGGCTTCTTTTTTCCTATTATTTTTATTTGGAACTGCAATTGGTTATTTCACAACTGGATTAAGGTCCAAAAGGACCTGAAGATTTTGAATCCCTCAAAATGATTAGGAAATTAACAGCTCCTAGTTCTTCAATTTCTACTTCTTCCTCTCCACCGTCTAGAGGACAATGTTCAATACAGACACTAAGAAGGCAAAAAAAATCACTCTGCTGATGATTATGCAAAGAATTCAAAATATTCAAACAAGATCAGAGAATATTGAAAACAGGATAGAGAACATTGAACAAAGAACAGAGAACATTGAACAAAGAACTGGGAAAACCAATGAAAACTGGAGGACATCCAACAAATGATGTTGAAGTATGATGGGAGACTCCAAAAAATTGAAGAAGAAGACAAACAAAGAGACAAGAAGATTGGATACATTGATAAGAGATTAACTGTGGTTGAACAAGATAAAAGTGATATGTTGAGATGGGAGATGGACAGATAAGAATTTGATCTTAGATTCCAAAACATAGAGGAAGAAAAAGGACAAAATCTAGCTGCAATAATGATAGAACTATTGGCTGAAGCTTTTGAAATAACTGAAGAGAAGATGATGGATGGAATAGATGAGGTTTATTGAGTCTTCACAAGATATGCGATGAGAAATAGATTACCAAGAGAAGTTCACATTAGATTTACAAAGAAAGCCATTAAAACATAAATATTGCAAGTGGCAAAAGAGAAAATATTGAAACACAAAGATTAGGAGATTGTGGTCTTGAAACAAGCACCCAGAAGAGAGAGAGACAAGAAGAGAATACCGATTCATGACCAAATTGCTACTTAAAAAGAGGTGAATCATAGATGGCTGATTCCAGAAGGTTTTATCTTCACATGGCAAGAACAGAGATATAGTACTGACTCAATTGAGAAGGCTGAATCATTTTACACAGAATTCTTCAGAGGGGAGGAAGAGACAGGAAAAGAAATTCCATTAATTGAATTCCAAGAGGACTCCCAAATGACGACTGAAAAAGAAGAAGGTGCAGTAGGTGGAAAGGAGGAAGTCAAACAACAACGTGTACCAAGATCCATGAGAGCTGTCAAACCTAAGTATAAAATATAACCATGGAAGAGAAAAAATTGTTTATAATTAATATAAAGGGACTTAACTCAGCCGTTAAAAGAAGGAAAAACCTTTCATAAATTAGAGAAATTAAAATTTGATATAACCTGATAAAATTTGATATAATATTAAACAACAAAATGAACAATTGTTGATACAGCCAAAATTAGGGAAAATATTTACTTCCTTGAAACAATGTAAGAAAAGAGGAGTGGTTTTATATTTTAAAGAGACCATCCCAATGGAATTGATTTATACTGATGACGATGGAAGAATATTAATGGTGGAAATAATGGACAATAATACCAAAACACTCCTGATTGCAATCTATGCCCCGAATGATAATCAAGAAGAATTTTATTAAAAAGTTACACATGAAAATAACTGAACTGGACTATGTTAATATCGTTATGATGGGAGATTTTAATGGAATTGTGGACAATAAACTGGACTATCCAGCACAGAAAATAATAAAGCAAAATAGAAAGACTCCCCCTAAATCTTTTTTTAAAATGGTAGATGAAATAAACTTTAAAGATACATGTAGAGAAAGAAATACTAAAACTAAACAATACACCTTCTACTCAAATAGACAATTATCATGGTCCAGAATAGATATGATATGGATGTCAACAGAATTGTTAACTTATATTCAAGAAATAAATATTGAAGCAAGTACTTGGGCAGATGACAATCCAATGACAATTAAATGGAAAGGACAAAGAAGAAGATCTAGATGGACGTTAAATAATACCATTTTAAAGGAAAAAGACTTTCCACAGTGGATGGAGAAAGAATTGACCTTTTTCTTTGGAGAAAATAAAAAAGAAGATACATCAATCCAGAATGTTTGAGATACAATGAAGGCATATGCCAGAGGCTTGATAATAGACTCTACAAGGAAAAGAAATGAAAAGATTAGCCTCTAAGACATTAGAAGATGAATATAAAGAACTTGAAAAAGAGCTACAGAAAATGCCACAGAAAAAGGACATTAAGTTAAAAATGGATATAATCAAACATAAAATGGATCTAACAGAAAAAGAAGAATTAGCACAAAAAATTAGAGGTGTTAAACAGAATTACTTTGAAGATGAAAATAAACCTGATTGATGGTTAGCATATAAATTGAGAAAGGAGAAAGAATCAAGGAAAATATTGCAATTAACAGATGACCAAGGCCAAGTTTGCTATGCTAGTAAAGATAAGAAGGAAATCATTTGAGGCTATTATGGGAAATTATACACACAAGAGAATATCGATGAAGAAAGAGTTAAAAAGTATTTACAGAATGCTAATTTACCCCAGATACCTAAAGAGATTGAAAAATGTTAGAAAGTAACATAAGGATGATGGAGTTAACTGAAGCACTTAAGAAGCAAAACAATGGAAAGGCAACAGGCCCAGATGGACTTCCAGCAGAATTTTATAAAACATTACAAGAATCATTGAACTTTCCATTGCTAGAAGTTATGAATGAAGTTATGTTATTAAAGAAGAGGATACCTAAATCATGTCAGAAGCTTGTATCACACTTGTTCCAAAACAGGAGACTGATCCATTACATATTAAGAACTATAGACCTCTTTCCCTACTAAACGCAGATTGTAAAATCTTTGCTTCAATATTGGCAGAAAGACTTAAAAAATATCTAAATAATTTTATCCATCCTGATCAAAATGGATTTCTGCCAAAGAGACAAATTAAAGACAATATGAGAGTAATCTTGGACACTTTGGAATAGTTGAGGAACATCCTGAGAAACAAATGGCTCTGATATTTCTAGATGCACAGAAGGCATTTGATAATGTGAATTGCCACCGAGGAGCAGCCCCTCTGAGACCCCTCTCCCTCAGACAGCCCACAGACAGACAGTCCTCTTCCAGCCAGGAGCCAGATACCCTATCCAGGAAGCTGTCTTCAGAGGGCCCCACAGCAGAGACCCCCCTGACAGCTGCACTCCCCATGCCGGCGGACTTGGAGGATCCCATGGAGGATGACGCCCTGCTGTCACAAATGGAGGAAGAAGCAGCAGCCACCAGAGGCCAACCCACCACTACCATCACCACCCCCAGCTCCAGAGGATGCAGGCAGAGAGGCAGACTGGAGGGCCAGGACCACAGTGTGCTGTTGGAGATCAGGGACACAATGAAGACCAGCACAGAACTAATTTCTCAGCTGGTCCACTTGGACAGAGTATCCTAGGGCCAGAACACCTTCATTACCTATGTGAGCCAGACCCTGAGGGACCTGCCTGAGGCCAAGTACCAGGTGATGAAGCAGAAGATCACAGCACTTCTGCATAACCCTCAGGCCCAGCTGAAGCTGCTCCTACCCAGTCCAGGTCTGCTCCTCCACCCCAGGTGATGTCACACCCCTTCCACGGCTTTCAACAGCCCCTCACCTACCAAGGCTACGACTACCAGGACTTCCCACAGCAGAAGCAGAACTTACCAGTCCATGCCCAGGTTCATCGCACGCCACAGATGCCAGTCCTCACCCAGCTGCAGAGCAGACAGCCCCACTACACTCCTCCTTCCTCCATCCCACAGCCAAGCCCGTCAACGGACAATCTGTCATCAGTATTGGGCCTGACATCTCAAGTCCTTGATGAAGGGCCTCTCAACCTCATGGGACTGAGTCAGCTCTCGGATAGCTTCCTGAACACCCCACCACCTGTTGTACCCTCAGGCCCAAGCACCCCAACGGTGCCTCAGACCAGCACTCAAGACCATGGACATGACTCAGAGTGACTGAGAATAGTGTCAGAGACTGAGTTGTTTACTTGTTAAGTTTAACTTTGCTTAAGACACTTTACTTGGTTCATTTTGCTTATTTAATACAGTCATAAAGTTCACCTAAGAAAGTTTATCTTTGCTTAAGACACTTAATACAGTTTACTTGGTTCATTTTGCTTATTTAATAAAGTCATAAAGTTTACCTAAGAAAGTTAATGAAGGTTATCTTTGCTTAAGACACTTACCTTACTTGGTTCGTTTTGTTTACTTAATAAAGTGTTGGTGAAAATTTTGAAAAAATGGTTAAGCCTCTGCATGCTTGTGGAATAGATAAGGATAGTTGTGGGATAGATAAACCTCCAGTGTAACCATAGTGGGACTGTATGGTCCACCATCCCAGAGATCCAGATTATTTTCTCCCCCTTTTAATAAAAAATATTGGTTGTCCGCTATGGGGCCTTCTACATACTCTAGACATACTGCAGACATCCTAAATATACGAGATTCATCCCAGATACAAAAGTTTTGTCCATCTATTTCCGTGCTACTAACGCTGCGTAGACGTTCCATGTACCTTTTGTTTCCTCCCTCTTTCCATTTTCAGCTGCAGCAGATGTGACTTGAAGGGATGGCCAGAGGATGAAGAGAGGATACAGCAGACATTTAATGGATGATAACGAACATAGAACATTTGTTGCCCGTATATGTCACGGATCTACATCATACGTGGCGGAGAGTTCATCCGTTCACAAAGTTTTGTGCAGCTCAAAACTTCTTGCGCGGATGAAATCGCAGAGGACGGATGCTCGATGGATAGACCATATGAAACAAGTATGCAGTGAGTACACAATGGATGCATAGTGTTTTCCAATGGATGACAAGCTTTTTTTAATGTTTTACATCCTCTTTGCATCCGTAAGTGCAGTGGGACCAGGCCTTGAAGGAATGGATAACATTAAGGAATACTAGATTGTTGCCATTAGAAGAACATGATCTGTTGTTCGGGTGGCATGCTTTTTTATGGTATAAAGGAACTAAAACACAGGGGTACTTTAGAAAACATTATATACAGGAGTGTCTGTGGTTAAATTGGGAGAAGATTAAAAGACAATGTTATTTGAAAATTCCAGTCTGGCTATCAACTTATTGATGCATTTTCTTATCCTATAATATACAATATATATTATCTTATAATATATAAAAAGGGATAAACAGATATGGTGAAATATTGAATGAAAAGGGTGAACTTAAATCTATACAAAAACTAGAGAAACAAGGTATAAAGATGAATTGGTTTTCATAAGTGCAAATACATTCAAGGTATGATAAAGATTCTAAAAGAGAAGGTTTCTATGATAAACTGGCTTACTTAGATAAGTAAGTTTTAAAATGTCTTTGCCTTCTGCAAAGAACCTTTGTTTCAAAGCTGGCTTTTTATCCTCTTGAGGGAGGGGCCATTACCTTGCAGCCTTACTCCCAAGTTGCCCGTGCTGTTGTAACTGCTCTTTCCTACAAGCAATCCTGTGCGCACTTGGCACAGGCTCCTCGGGAAACTCCTCATCACTGCTGCCAGCCCCCACAGTCTCTGAAGGCAGCAGTCCACTTCCGAATGGTCCTAGTCCCTCATCTGAGTCCTCGCTCTCCTCCACTGTCTGCATCTTCTGCTTGCTAACCACAACACAGGGAAACTTGGTCTACCCAAAAATGGGACAGAGCATATTGCTTCTGCTTTCACCTTTCAGCCCTAATCCAGCAATCTTCACAGATAGATTCAAGCTGTTTAGCTCTTATCAGCTAGCCATACCTTTCTAAGATTTGAACTTGGGCTTCTTGCCCATTAGGCAGATGTAATAACCTCTAGGTCATGGGCTCCCTTCAGTCAGGGTTCCAGCAGTACACCCCCATTCAAATCATTTGTCTCTAGTCACATCTCTCAGAGTTTTTTTTCTTTTTAAACAACATTTATCAGGAGTGAACATGTCAGCACTATCTGCATGCAGCTGACTCTGAGACACATCATTACTCTCCCTTTGGTCTCAGGGGTGAGATGCTACCTGTTCTGCCCAATTCTACAGAACCTGTAGCTCTGAAGAACAGCACACATTGAACCGGTTTGGTGCCTGTTGCATTGAGCGGCACAGCTGAGGTTGAAAAAGCAGGAAAAAGTGGCATTTGTAAACACTGTGCACTGTGCATAGTGCTTTTCAGCTGTCTCAGCAGCACCACTGATGTTTTTTTCACACATACCTGAAGTGCACGTCAGGCACACATGTGCGCAAAGCACACACACAAATGCAAAAACATCACTGAACCAATAGTAACACCAGTTGAATCCCACCCTGCTTGGTCTTCCCCCGTCCCCTGGATGTATATTGTCCAATAGTTCACATCCATAGTCAAGAGTCTCCATTAATAAGCTTGTACGCCAGAAGCTTCAGCCACCTAGCAATTATCTATGATAATTATGATAATATTTATGATAATATGATAATTTATAATAATTATGATAATATAATAATATTTAAGATATGCATTATTCCCTCCAGTCCCTTTCTGCTGACATTTTTAAAAGACCAGAGAAATATTTTTGAGTTGACACCCTCGCTTTGTCAGCTGTACTGGGGGGGAGGGAATGAAGTGTTTTTCTGTTGAGACCAGTCTATCTGGGCAACCTGGTCTACTCAAAAATGTGACGGAGCATCCTGTTTTCACTTTCACCTTTCAGCCCCAATCTCAGAGCCTTTGCAGGAAGTTGCTTCTGTGACAAACTATTTTGTGTTTAGATTTAAATTTACCAAGAAAGAAATGACCGCCTGTTGTTAGCTGACATAAAATTTAATGTCTGAATGTATAAGTTAAAACCAGATATAAAATTCAAAACACATCTTAATGGTTTCTCAAAATGGGCTAAAGAAAGCCTGAATGGAATTTAGGAGTAAGACATATATGAAGTCTTCCACAATGAAGGAGAAAAATGAAACATGGGGCAAGAAGGATGAGGGATTCCAAATTCAATAGTTGTGAAAATGATCTCAAAATAGTAGGACTTGCAAACCAAACATGAATCAGCAGTGTGATATCCTAGGAAGAAAGCAAATGCATCCAGAAGAACCTCAGGAAGTGAATGTTCATTGTAATGGGAAACCCCAAGTACCCCTTGCAGGAATCACACTTGGAAAAGATGTTGCAGAAAATTGGATGCAGATTTAGGAACAGT
The DNA here is from genome assembly GCA_015471245.1 of Laticauda colubrina. Lineage (NCBI taxonomy): Eukaryota > Metazoa > Chordata > Lepidosauria > Squamata > Elapidae > Laticauda > Laticauda colubrina. The sequence continues at coordinate 12,263 of BLBF01000337.1, forward strand.
AATATAGCCAAGGAAGAGATCAAAGGTGTCAACTCTAGTGGTGGGATTTAAATTTTCTTCCTACTGGTTTTGTGGAGGGGTAGGATCTGAAAGGGTTAACAATCAATTAGGTGATTTATGGGTTGCTTTCCTGTGTGTGTGCATCTTCAGCATACTGTAATATTGTCATCAACTTAGTCCCTAGACAGCTGAGAAGCAGTGAAGAGAAACAGCTTGTAAACAAGCACATTTTTCCTGTTTTTTCAACCTCACCTATGCCTCGGAGGCAGCTGAGGTTGACAAAGCAGGAAATAAAGCTCAGGTAAGAACCAGAGTGGGTAAGTGGGCCAAAAGAGCAGCAGACACATGACTGGTTCTACCAAACCGGGCAGAACCACAAGCCTCCCACTCCTGGTCAACTCGTAAAACATTCTTTTGCCTGTTTTCAAGTTGCCATAGACAAGGAAGCGGTGGGAAAGCTGAAGGAGCAGTATGGCAATAAAACCAGAAGTAAATTCCGCCATTATTCTTTAAAGATTGCAGCTGGGCTACCAGATATTCTGACGATGAAAGTCCTTCATTGGAGAATGTGATTGATGACACCTGGCCATGAATGTGCTTCATTGGAGAAAATGATTTAAAATACACCCAGTGTCAGCCTTCAAGATTTTCTCCCTTTGCTTTACATCTTTCAGCTGTCATAAGTAATGGAGGGAGGAGGGGGAGAATGATTATGGGAAGTGAATTGGAGGTGTTACAAACCAGAACTGTATAAACTGAGGGGGGGTACATTCTTGCTAAGGTTTCTATTCTATGCTATGCGCAGCTGCAACTCTATCAAACTATGTCAGGTTCAATGGATAGAAGCCTCATCACCACCTGGAGATGGCCACATCATGATATACACAACTTTTAATTAGATGAACCATTTGAACTATTGGGGGTGGGATTGTTGCCATTACTTTATATATGTGATTTACGCACCCATTTTCTCAAATTCAGAATTCTTTTGATGCTACCACTTGATTTCCAGTAAAAGATATCTTTTCTCTGACTAAAGGAGTCTAAGTATTTCTTTCTTGGATTTTGAAACGAGCACTAGCTGACATTATTCTGAATCTCCACATTATCAGCTCACCCGGAGAATTAATAAATTTTCTTCTGAGGGGGTCTGAACACAATGTCAAATCCAGCCAGTGACCAAGAAGACCTGGGAGCAACTGGAGGACAAGATTCTCTGTTGCTAGAGGAAGCAGGGGAAGCTGACTTGTTAGCAGAACAAGAACTAAATCTTGGGGAAAACCCAGCTGTAAAACCCAAATGGTCCGTGGGAGTCGGTTGGAAGGATCCTGAGAAAAAGCCTCCTCCAGGAGTGACCACCATCCATCAACATGGAAGAGAGGAGCCAGGGCAAGAGAAGGAAAGAAAGAATTTTTTACTGATTCAAGCCATGCATCTTTTAAATGAAGCTGTCAGAGGAACTCAAACTGATCAAAGGTATAAGGGAGAGGAGGGGGAGTCAGCCCCAGCCAGAAGAATCAGAGCAGCCACCCCCATAAATCAACCCAGGCTAGCGCAACAGGCAACAGCATCCCAGGGGCCTCTAGTGGGAGGGGTAATTGCCAGAAGACATAGAACTCCAAAGGTGCCTCCGTTGGAAGTAAAATATGGGGGGGTGGGATCCCAAGGAGTTAGGATTTTTCCTGGCACAAGTCTGGAGCCATATGGAGGCATATGGAGGGGATTTTTCCTCAGAAGCAGCCAAAGTTAGATGTGTTACCAGGGCTCTGGAGGGAACAGCTGCAGAGTGGATGGTGACTTCACATAAGATAATGCCCCTGAGCTGATGAATGATGACCTGTTCATAACTGCGCTGCGGGCCAGGTTTGGAGACCCACTTGCTGAATGTAAGGGCAGAATTAGGATGAAGACCATAAATCAGGGGCCGAGATCAGTGGCTGACTACACCCAGGAATTTAAAGAGCTGCTGTGTCATATTCGAGGCTGGTCTCAGGGAGCCCTGATAGAAGCTTTTAAAGATGGGCTAAATGAAGGTGCATATCAAAGTTGTATTGCCAGAAGAGACCACAGTGAGCTGCAGCTGTGGTACATGCTGGCGGCAGAGGTAGAAATTGATCTGACCCAAAACAGATGCCAGGGGGGGGTTGATTGGAGCAAATCCTCCCCCACCAGCCCTCAAGAAGCCTTAAAACCTCAAAAGGGAGGAATGGAAGCAAAACCCAAGACCACTGCTTGCTTCCGATGTGGGAAGGAAGGTCACCGGGCTGCAGATTGCCATGCCAAATTGGAACCAAAGAGGGCACCAGGAGGAGGAAAAAAAACCTGAAAACCCCCCAGCAAAGCCTCGCAAAACAGCGCTTAAAGCAGAGGAGGTTTTAGAGATCGCCCCTCCGAAAGGAGAGGAGCTAGAAACTCCAACCTCTTCTAAAGACAGTGAATCTGAATTGGAAGACGACTCACTGATAAGTCCATACAAGGGCCCTATGACCATTCCAGTGAGATTAAGGGTACCCACGTTGGGAGCCAAAGGGGAAATGCTGGCCTTGTTAGACTCTGGGAGCACAAGGTGCGTATTCAGCTCAGAGGTAGTGGAGAAATGAGCTAAAGGCTAAAGACTTTAAAAACACCCATAGCCTTTTGCCAATTGGATGGATCGATGGTTGGGGGTGGCCCTGCACATTTCATAATGGAACCAATAGAAATGATGATGGGGAAGGATAGAGAGACTTTGTGTTTTATTGTGGCTCCTGGGATGAAGCGGCCCCTAATACTGGGGTTGCCCTGGCTCCGGAAATGGAACACCCATGTTGATTGGAGGAGAGGGTCATTGCGCTTACGTACTGACCAGTGCTCAGAAGGGGAGGGGCAATCTCAACCAAAACTCAAGAATCCCACTGAACTGGCCTCCACTGGCACCAAGAACCTGAAGGTGGAGGAGAAAATTCCAGAGGAATATTGGGACTTAAATGAAGTATTAAGTGAAAAGGCCTCGGATAAGCTTCACCCCATCATTCAACAGATTGTACTATTCAAATTTTACCTGTGGTGAAACTCCCAAAACCGAAACTGTACTCGATGACACTGCAGGAGCTAGAAGAGCTGCGGTCATTTATCTATAAGAATTTGGAACATGGTTTCATCCAACCCGCTAGACCCTGGGTAGCAGCCCCAGTATTGTTCCGTGGAAAGAAAGATGGTTCCCTTCATTTATGTGTTGACAATAGAAAACTGAATGCTATTTCAATGGAGAACATGTACCCTCTCCCCTTGATGAAGGACATGTTGGCCCACTTGGCAAAAGGGAAAATTTTTACGAAGCTCAACTTGAGAGAAGCATACTACCGGGTTCAAATTAAGGGAGGGGATGAATGGAAAACTTTTTAGTTGCCTAATGGGTTGTTTCTAATTCAATGTTCTTCCATTTGGCCTACAGGGGGGCCCTGCAGTATTCATGCAGATGATCAATCAGGTGTTGCAGGAACATCTATACAAAGGGGTGTTGGTTTATCTTGATGATATCCTTATCTACTTGGAGACTCGTGATTAACATGTAAAACTAGTGTAGTCAGTTTTGGAAAAACTTCGAGCCGCTAAGCTGTATGCAAAGTTGTCCAAGTGTGAATTCCACCAGGAAAAAAAATGACTATTTAGGTTATTGCATCTCACATGAGGGCATAGAAATGGATCCAGGGAATGTTTGTGCCATGTTGGAATGGGCCCCTCCACGCACCAGGAAACAACTTCAAAGTTTCTTGGGATTCACCAATTTTTACCGCCAATTTATCCCTGCTTTTGCAAAGATTGCAATGCCTATCACAAAAACCAAAGGGGAGGTGAAACCAAAGCCTAGTATACCACTGTCGTGGTCCATGGAATGTCAAGCCACTTTTGAAAAGCTGAAACGACTTTTTGCTGCTGAACCCGGACATGGATGCTCAACTCAAGCACCCGGACATGGATGCTCCTTTTGTAATCCAAGCTGATGCAAGTGACCTAGCAGTTGAAATGGTATTATTACAAGCAAACAAGACGGGGACTCTACAACCATGTGCATACACTTCCCATAAACTAACTGAAACCGAAAAAAGATGGGCCATCTGGGAAAAAGAAGCTTTTGCAGTTCACTGGGCTCTGTTAACCTGGAGGCATTTCTTAGAAGGAGCAAAACACCCATTTGAGGTGTGGACGGATCATAAAAACTTGGAGGCTTTGAAAATGTCCTGGAAGCTGTCTCCCAAACAAGTTCGCTGGGCACAGTACTTTAAACGCTTTAATTTTTCATTAAACTACATTCCAGGTGGGAGGAACTTCATGGTGGATGCTTTATCTAGATTACCTCAATATCATAGTGCTCACCAAGAAGTGGTATGGCTGATTATCCCAACCAAACAGTTGGCAGCTCCAGTGGTTACCAGAGCCCAGAAAAAGAAGGAGGTTGATTTATCAAATGATTTGACTGCACAATTAAGAGATGCTCTAAAACTTGATGATTGGTTCCTTGCTCACTCAAATAACTGGATGGTTAGAGATGGATTGGCATGGGTGGGGACCAAATTATATGTGCCAGCAAAGCTGAGAAACCAAATATTACAGCAAGCTCATGAGTCTAAAGCCACTGGTCATTTTGGATTCATGAAAACCTTACACTTGGTTAAAAGGCAATTTTGGTGGCCTACCTTGAAAAAGGACATTGAAACTTATGCAGCTAGTTGTTCTATCTGTGACTCAGCCAAATGGCCTTCTCGTAAACCAGCAGGCTTACGACAAAATGTGGCTAGACCAACGGCTCTATGGAAGTAAATCTCTATGGATTTTAGAGTGGAATTACCTGAAAGTGGGGGGAATACAGTTATTTGGGTAGTATCTGATTTGTTTTCCAAACAGGTACATTTTATACCTTGTCCAAAGATCCCATCTGCAAAAACATTGGCTAAACTGTTTATTTTACATATCGACAGGTTACATGGGGGTCCTGAATGCATAATCTCAGACAGGGGTGTCCAATTCACCTCAAACTTTTGGAAGGAATTCCTGAAGTTATTGGGTTCTACCCAGGGCTTAAGCTCTGCCCACCATCCACAAACCAATGGGGCTTTTGAGAGTACTAACTCGGTATTGGAACAATGTCTGAGATGCTATATAAATTATCAGCAAGATAATTGGGCTGACTTATTGCCATTCGGTCAGTTGGCATATCATAATTCGGTACATAATAGTACTGGGTTTATTCCATTTAAAGTGGTTTCAGGACAAGACTTTGTACCCATACCCGAGCTTCCACAGGAGAACCCTAACATTCAATTATAGATGAATGGATAACACAGCTTCAGCTTACCTGTCCAGTTACTTGTAAAGCATTAGATGGTGCTCATCAGATTCATAAAAAAATTGCACATAAAAAGAGAACTCCACAAAAAACATACCAGGTGGGAGACAAAGTCTTTTTATCTACCAGATATTTGCAAACCACCCAAAAGTCAAAAAAGCTTGGCCCTAAGTATGTTGGACCTTTCTCAATTGAATGAATTGTAAACCCTGTGGCAGTCCAACTGAAATTGCCAAAAACTCTTTGACGGATCCACCCTGTTTTCCACGTTAGTTTATAAAAACCTGAACATACCTCCAACTTGAGACCAACTCAGGTTGATCCTCCTGTACCATTGCTAATTGAAGGTGAACAACATTTTGAAGTTAAGGAAATTTTGGATTCTTGAAAACAAAGGGGTCGACTCCAGAACTTGATTGCTTGGAAACATTTTCCTCCTTCCCAGGCTGAGTGGGTGAATGAGAAGGATGTTAGAGCTCCTACACTTTTCAAGGCATTTCGTACTAAATATCCTGATAAACCCTAAAAAATTTGTATGGTGCTGTTACCTCTATTTTGTCTATTACCTTCTCTTTTTATCTTTTTAGGACTAATGTCTCTTTTCTAAGAGGGCCAAATGTCAGCCTTCAAGATTTTCTCCCTTTAGTTTGCATCTTTCGGCTGTCATAAGTTACAGGGGGAGGAGGGGGAGAATGGTTATGGGAAGTGAGTTGGAGGTGTTACAAACCAGAACTGTATAAACTGGGGGGCGGGTACATTCTTGTTAAGGTTTCTATTCTATGCTATGCGCAGCTGCTACTCTATCAAACTATGTCAAGTTCAATGGACAGAAGCCTCATCACCACCTGGAGATGCCCACATGATGATATACACAACTTTTAAATAGATGAACCATTTGAACTATTGGGGGTGGGATCGTTGCCATGACTTTGCATATGTGATTTACGAACCCATTTTCTCAGATACAGAATTCTTTTGTTGCTACCACTTGATTTCCAGTAAAAGATACCTTTTCTCTGATTAAAGGAGTCTAAGTATTTCTTTCTTGGATTTTGAATGGAGCACCAGCTGACACCCATGGGTGGGATGGGGGGAAACAGGGTCACAGGTGACTGTGAATTATATATGCCAGAGTTGGCTTCATTTAGGTTAATGATGGCATGTTGCTCCTAATAAATATTTTGATATTTTTTTGAAGCTCAGCTTGAGGCTCATAATTTAATTAGGGCAATCACTGGAACTCTGGCAAAAAGAGCTGCCTTTAACCTTGAGGAAACATATTGAGGAGAAGAGCAATCTTAGTCCATTGTAGCAGAAAATCAGGAGTCTGGAAAAACTTGTTTCAACTAATACAATCTAGGAGCCACAAGGACGCAGTAGTCAGAATGGAGTATTGCAGTCTACTTCTGCTGTTCACTGGTTGCCAGCAATTTGAGTCTCACCAGCTCAAAGTGACTCACCCTTCCATCCTTCTGAGGTCAGTAAAAGGAGGATCCAGATTGTTGGGGACAAGATGCTTACTCTGTAAGCCACTTAAAGAGGGCTGTAAAAGCACTGTGAAGTGGTATATAAATCTAAATACTAATGCTATTAGCTGCAGAAAGGAGGATGAAGCAACCATCAAATAACTGAAAGACATGACAGAGAATCTAAGATCTACTGTTATTCCTGAGTGTCAGACTTGGAAAAATGAATTCAGTTACAAAAGAGGAGATTCTGACTGAATAAGAAGGAAAAAAATGCTTCTTTTTTTAAAAAAGGAGAGTTTTAGCAATCAGCCAGAGAACCAGAGAAGTTTAATCTCACCTTCATTGATTGTCTTAATCCAAAGACTGAGCAGCCATCAGTCAGAGAAACTTTGATCAAGATTCCTGCAAAGATGAGAGACTGAGCTAGGTTGACTTGAAGATTCCTTCAAATGTATGAACGTAAAATTCTATAATGCTCATTGCAAGCCCAAATGTACAGGAACTAATTTAAAAATGCACACCTTTAAAATATTAGCAGTATTTATAATCAAACAATATATGGCATAGTTCTTGTTTTTGTGAACATTATTATCCA
>BLBF01000338.1:0-34862 GCA_015471245.1 Laticauda colubrina
CTCGTGGACATTACAACTGGAATTTGAAGACTCTTGTGTTGTAAACTATTTCTTATCTGTTGTTTTTTGGCAGCCTTGCAAAAACTTAGCAAGGCTGTTTCTTGTCGGAGCTAATTAGTTGGAAGCAGCCTTTTATCTGTGAAGAAACAATTCATAGATGAAACATTAAAAGGTTGTGCTGCTTCCTTTGTCTTGTGTTTGCTCTCTTGGAACCAGGTTTGGGTCAGAAGATGTAGTAACTTTGAAAGCTCAGGGAACAAAGGGTAAGTGAGGTCTATCTATACAACTGATCCTCTGCTATCAATCTGTCTATATGATAATCCGCTGCTACCATTTCTATAGAATAAAACATAATTTCTAACATCCTCGCTTAAATTTTCATACTGGATAGTGAGTCTTTTCTGTGACATTCTTGCCCCTGAAGTTTTGCAGGATTTTATCCTTCTGGTCTTCCATAAAGTAAGGAAGATCTAGCTATTCCCCATAGCACTTGGAGAGGAAGAGATACCTGCACATCAGCAGCTTGATTTGGAACCAGGTGCTTGTTTATATTTATTAAATGTATTATGCCATGAATCCTGCTGTGAACATCTCCAATTTAATTCCTTGCAAGGTGAAAAATACCAATTGGCACCAGGTACAAATAGTAAGGCTATGAGTCCTCATTAACTTCTAAATTGAACAAAGGCTACAATAATCTTTTGGGTATGCCCAGATCATCAAATTGCTATCAATCTTGCTAGAAGTTCCCTGTACATGAGGCTTTGTATTTTGCCATTTGTTATATATGGGGTTTATTGGTTTCTGTATTAAGGTTGTATTGCTGTAAACCGTGTGGAGTCATATATATATTTTTAAAACTTATTTTTAAAAACAAACATACACATACAAAACATAAAACCATCTTCCATTTTATATATAGTGTGTCAGTTGCTTTACATATCTTTTGTGCTATTCTTTTGTAGTTATTTACTCACTACTTATATCAGTCTTCACATTGTCGAACTAACATATGCTTACATATTGATCAGTTATTAATCATCCATGACTAAACTATTGATTCCATCATTTTATATGAGATGTTCCAAGTTTTATCTTAAAATTTGTTATACTTTCAACCAGTGGTTATATATATCTATATTATGTTTTATATCAGTCTATTACATTTCTATCACAAAATTATCTAGTCTATTACATTACCATGCCTTTTTATCCAACCATTGATAAAACAAATCCCATATCATATAAAATTGCTTGTCTTCTTGTTCTCTAATTTCAAATATCAGTTTACTCATTTCAGCACAGTCCATAATTTTTTTTGATAACTTCCTCCTGCATAGGTATTTTGTCATTTTTCCAGTTCTTCGCAAATACAGTTCTAGCCGCTGTTAAAATATTTACAGTCAAATATTTCAGTTCTTTATTGTATATGTCTGGTATGACTCCCAATAAAAAGATCTCTGGTTTAAAGTCTATATGTTGTTTTATACTTTTTTCCAACCATGTGTGGATTTTAGTCCAATATTTCTTCACGTCTGAACATGTCCATCACATATGGTAATATGAACCAGGTATTTCCAGCATTTATCCGATTTATTCTTAAACATTCTCGCAAGTCTCATCGGGGGGGGGGGGGTAAGTGCCACCTGTAAAACAGCTTATACAAATTTTCTTTAAATGCAGTTGACTTTGTCATTTTATAATTCTGAGACTACAATTTTTGCCATTTTTCTAAATCAATCCCATATCCAAAATTTTTCCCCCAAGCAATCATCATTTAACTTGTTCATCCTCCAATTTAAATTCTAATAGATGTCCATCAAGTTTTTTAATTACCTTTTCATCAGTACCCATCAAAATTTTATCTAAATCAGTCAACTTGTCAGAAATAGCTTCTGCCTTAGAGTCTTTATCTGTTTGTTCCTTTTTATATATTACTGGATAACAAAAAGCTTCAACAGTTGATATCCATGTTGGAATTTTTAAGTAATATTGTCTTTTTATCTTCTCCCAGTTCAAAAACAATGCCTCACGAATATGTCTTCTGCAATACCCCTGTGTTTTAGTTCCCTTATACCAGAGAAAGGCATGCCATCCCACATGTGGACTTATATATGTTGGCCTGCTATATACATTTTCCCCCTAAGCAAATATACATAGTTTATATTCCCCTTTATTATATATAGAAATAACTCAAGGAAGCAAACATACTTTCTATAAACCCAAGCTCACTTTCTCTCGCTCAGTAAAGCAGTTTCCCTCGACTCCGTAAAAGAGAACTACTGACCTGGCCAGAGGAAGGAAGGCCAGATCAGATTAGGGGCGTGTAGGCTAAAACATTTGAAGAACGGTTGCAGGAACTAGGCATGGCTAGTCTAGCGAAGAAAAAGACCAGTGGTGACATGATAACAGTCTTCCAATATTTGAGGGGCTGGGGGGTGGGGAACCTATTTTCCAAAGCACCCAGAAGCCAGACAAGAAAGAATGGATAGAAACTGATCAAGGAAAGATGCAAACTAGAAATAAGGAGAAATTTTCTGACAGTGAGAACAACCAATGGAACAACTTTGCCCTCAGGAGTTGTGGTTGCTTCAACACCGGATGCTTTCAAGAAGAGACTCGACTGCCACATGTCAAAAATGATATAGGGCAGTAATGGCAAACTTCTTAAAGACTGAGTGCCCAAATTGCAACCCCAAACCCACTTGTTTATTGAGAAATGCCAACACGGCCATTTAATCTGAACACTGAAGTTTTGCTGTCTAAAATAATGATAAACAAGGCAGAGATCAGCTAATCGTTCTAAGAAAAATGTGATAAATGCACTTTTATGCCCCTTAATTTTTTTTCTGTTTGAAATATTACGTTTGGCAACAATAAAAAATTTTTTTGTGATATCATTTCCTTTTCCCTCCCTCTTCCCCCCTTTCTATCTCTGTCTCTTTCCCCTTCTCTTTCCCTGCCTCGCTAAATTTCACTGTGCTGCGCAAGGTGCTGCGAGAGCAGCAGGCAGGCCATGGAGGCAGCAACAGCAAATGTACTGTGACAAAGGCAGAAAGCTCTTTCCCACAAAGACAAGTCAGGGGGGCTTTGCTCCCGCACTAAGGTTCCAGCCATCACCAACACTGTGACAGGGCAACAGCTCTTTCATCCCTCTACCACGACAGGGAGCCGCAGCAGAGGGATGAAAGAGCCACATGCAGCTCTAGAGCCGCGGGTTGCCAACACTCATCCCGACCATTTCTCTGCCAACCTGATTTACAGCTCTGTCATGTTTTTCTGTCACTTTTCTCGCCATAGTGTGCAGGGAAACAAGTTGGTGGGACTAAAAAAAAAAAAAAAGGTTCACTCAATTCCAACTTTGCGATATCTATTTCTTTGACAATAAGTTGGAATAGATTGAGTGAACTTCTTTTTTAGTCCCTGCAAACGAAGGGCAGGCCTTTATCCTCCTGACGTTTGGCAGGCCTTTATCCTTCTGATCTTCTGTAAAGGAAGAAAGCTCTAGCTCTCCCCTTAAGCACTGGGATAAGAAGAGATGAGCACATATCAGAAGACTGATTTGGAACCAGGTTTTTGTTTTAATACATTTAGTTTTAACATGGTCTTTAACTTATTGATCAGGAGCTGGCCACAGTTTGCCATAAAACGAGTGGCTGCTCATCTTAAAGAAATCAGAGGAAAAAGTAATGAATCTGAAAAATGGCCCCACTGAGGCTGCTCATCTGCAAGTTGTTTGAGGCACTGAAGTTCTAGGCATTTCTTTAATTATCAAATTTATATGCTGCTAATCCTGCGGTTAAATTCTCCAATTTAAGTCCTTGCAAGGAGAAAGGATTTGGAGAAGGAATGGTAGTGGGCATGAATGTAGTTAATAAGGCCAGGAGGCCTGGTTAACCTCTAATGTGAACAAAAGCAAGAATCAAAAGCAAGACTCACCCAGATCATCCAAATGCCATCAACCATCCTAGAGGTGCCCTTTATTTGCAGAGCAAGTACATATTAAATGTGAAGGCTTTGCATTTTGCTATTTGCAATATGGGGTTATTGGTTTCCGTATCAAGGTTTAATTGCTAACAATCATGTGAGTTGGGCTGCCATATACATTTTCTTACTAAATAAAAATACATACATACCTGTTCTGTCTCGCCTTTTCCTCTTTCCCAAAAGATGAAAGAATACAAAATCACATAAACACAGGCTGGCAAACTGGCTCAAACTTCACAGAATTAATTCTTTGGAACTGATTATATTCTTGGCATTCCACCATGTCCTGCCTGCCAAGTCCGAACTGATAACAAATAAAGTTTTACTCACAGAAAATCACAAGGCAGTCCACAAAAATATTCATTCACGAAGAAAATCTGAAGTAAGGTTAAACTTTGTCCCGTACAAAGTTTCAGGAGAAAACACACCCACGTTTATCCTGTGGGGTGTGGCTCAATGACTCAGCTCACTCTCTGACCCTCCTACACCTCCTACGCTGCTGCTCACGTTTCTCCCTACGATGCTGCTTACTCTTCCTCTTTACTCCCTGTCAGGGGCTGCTCTGATATGCCTTCCTCCTGATTAATCTCAGGCTGTTCCTCTCTGCTGTCTGATGGAACCTGAGACATTATCAGGGAGGAAGGTCCTGGGGAGGAAGGCATTCCCAGTTCTTCCTCCTCATCTTCCAGGTCCTCTTCCTCTGACAGCATAGGCTCGGGAATCAGGGCCACAACACATACCTACATGTTTACATCCCCCTTTATTTTATATAGAAAAAACTCAGGGTGGCAAGCATATACAATACAGATCCACGCTTGCTTTCTCTTACCCAGCAAAGCAGTCCGCCTCAACTCCGTAAAACTGAACTACTGAACTGGGCCAGAGAAAGGAAGCTTAGATCAGATTAAAGGCCTGCAGGCTAAAACATACAAAGACCGGTTGCAAGAACTGGGCATGGCTAGTCTAATGAAAAGAAGGACCAGCGATAAAATGATAGCACTGTTCCAACATCTTAAAGGCTGTCACAGAGAAGGGGAAAAGCTATTTCCCACAGCACCAGAAGGCCAGACAAGGAACAATGGACAAAAACTGATAAAGAAGAGAATCAACCTAGAACTAATGAGAAATTTTCTGACAGTGACAACAATCAACCAAAGCTTCAGTAGTTGTGGTTGCTCCATCACTGGAGTATTTTAAAGAAAAGACTGGACAGCCACTTGTCAAAAATGGAATAGGGCCTGCTGCTTGAATAGAGGGTTGGACTACTAGATGTCAAGTTTCTTCCAACTTTGTTATTCTATTCTATTCGATCCCTTATTTGATACTAAAACATGTTTCACTAAAAAGAATACGAGAAATTAAATGGTTAATTACTCAGCTGTGTTTTCCAATCAAGAGTCAAGAAACAAAATACAAGATTCCTCTACACAAATCAGATTTTGCCTCATGTGGAATTTCTTGTGTGTGAAAAGAGAGGAATCATGTGTGAAAAACTGTCTGCAATCTGGGTGTTTGAATGGTTACTCGCCTATGTGTAACCTTACATGATTTATAAGACCAGACCTACTACTGAAATCTTTCCCACAATCCGGACATTCATAGAGTCTCTCTCCAGTGTGAGTCCTCCAGTGTATTACCAAATTGGAATTCCGACTGAAACTTTTCCCACATTCGAGACATTCATAAGGTTTTTCTCCTGTGTGAGTCCTCCGGTGTATCACCAAGTAGGAATTTTGAATAAAACTTTTCCCACACTCCAGACACTCATATGGGTTTTCTCCAGTGTGAGTCCTCTGGTGTTTCACCAGGTAGGAATTCTGACTGAAACTTTTACCACAATCTGGACACTCATATGGTTTTTCTCCTGTGTGAGTTCTCTCATGTATCACCAGGTTGGAATTCTGATTGAAACTTTTTCCACAATACAGACACTCATATGGTTTTTCTCCTGTGTGAGTTCTCTGGTGTCTCACCAGTTTGGAATTCTGAGGTAAGCTTTTCCCACACTCCAGACACTCATATAATCTCTGCTTTCTGTGAGTGTTCCGGTGCTTCACCAGTTCAGATTTGCAAATGAAACTTCCCTGACATTCTGGACACATGTACAGTTTATCTGCTATGTGAGTCTTCTGATGTATTACCAGGTGGAAATTCCAACTGAATCTTTTCCCACAATCCAGGCAATCGTACGGTTTTTTTCCTGTGTGAGTATTCTGGTGTTGCACCAGGTTGGAAGTCTGACTGAAACTTTTTCCACAATCAGGACACTCACATGATTTCTCTCTCCTGTGAGTCTTCTGGTGAATAAGCAAGTTGGAATTTCGAATGAAACTTTTCCCACAATCCAGACATTGATATCGTCTGTCCCCTGTGTGTATTCTCTGGTGTACTACCAGGTGAGAATTCCGATGAAAAAATTTCCCACAATCTACACATGTACATGGTTTCTCTCCCTTGTAAGTCCTCTGGTGTTTCACCAGATAAGAATTCTGACTGAAACTTTTTCCACAGTCAGGACATTCATAGGGTTTCTCTCCTGTGTGAGTCCTCTGATGTTTCACCAGATCAGAATTACAACTGAAACCTTTCTGACAATCTGAACACTCACGCTGTTTCTTTCCTGTGTGAGACATCTGATGTTTCACAAGGTAGGGTTTCTGACTAAAGCATTTCCCACAATCATGACATTTGTATGGTTTTGCTCCTGTGTGAGTCCTCTGATGTTTCACTAAATCAGAATTGCAACTGAAACCTTTCCCACAATGCAGGCACCCATATGGTTTCTCTCCTGTGTGTGTCCTCTGATGTATCACCAGGTAGGAATTCTGACTGAAACTTTTCCCACAATCTGGACACTTATATGGTTTCTCTCCTGTGTGAGTCCTCTGATGTTTAACCAGGTCATAACTGCAAGTGAAATATTTCCCACAATCTCGATACTCATAGGGTTTCACTCTTGTATGTGTCCTCTGGTGTTTCACCAGATAGGAATTCTGACTAAAACTTTCTTGACAATCACAGCATTTATATGGTTTCTCTCCTGTATGAATCCTCTGATGTTTAACCAGGTCACATTTCCAAGAGAAATCTTTCCCACAATCAGGACACTCATATGGTTTCTCTCCTGTGTGAGTTCTCCTATGCTCCACCAGGTGGGAATTCCAACTGAAATCTTTTCCACAATCTGGGCACTCATATGGTTTCTTTCCTGTGTGAGTCCTCTTGTGTCTCACCATTTTAGTATGCATGCTAAACCTTTTGTCAAATTGGTGGAGTTTCTCTCCAGTAAAGGTTTTGCGAAACATTTGTATTGTTTTTCACTGGATGGTTCATCTCGTGCATAATCACCTGTGGTTTACAACTTCGATTTTTCCCATTCTTGGCAGTCTTGAGTAGGCCAAAAATGTTTCTTACTTGGAGGTTCTTTGCTTCAAGCCACTCTTCTTCATCATTAATTTATGCCTGCCCATTTGGCTACCCAAGCGACCTTTTCCTTCCCATTCACTCCCAGTTATTTGCACTTATTTATTTGGATATTATCCCCCTGGAGTTATCATGTAATGTTTCTTTGAGTAACATATTATTCTTTTCCAGGTCAAAACTTTGTTCTTATTATTCTCTCCTTTGTCTCTTGTCTGATGAGGAAGGAGAAGAGTTTTTACACTTTCTTGAGGAAATGGAAAATATTTTGAATGATGTTTATTTTTTTTAATTTTCATGCTGCTTCTCATTCTCCGCTGTCCAAAGTGCTCTTCTTGGCATCCTCTTTATCTGTAAGATTCATATTAATGGGTTAGTTTCATTATTGTTTTAAAAATGGCTGCAGGACATGTGAAAGCAGCAAGGAAAACCCATATATTATTATGAAAACAAAAGTTCTCTAGTTTAAATTCTAACATTAAATATGATTCAGTTAGAATATGGAAGATGAGCAAAATTAAAGTTCAAATATTGATTCAATCATAAAATTCTCTTTTTGGCTTGGATAAAGGGAAAGGTTCCCCTCACAAATACGTGCTAGTCATTCCTGACTCTAGGGGGTGGTGCTCATCTCTGTAACAAAGCCGAAGAGGCAATGCTGTCCGTAGACATCTCCGTGGTCATGTGGCCGCCATGATTAAATGCCAAAGGCACACAGAACACTGTTACTTTCCCATCAAAGGTGGTCCCTATTTTTCTATTTGCATTTTTTACATGTATTCAAATTGTTAGGTTGGCAGAAGCTGGGACAAGTAACGGGAACTCACCCCATTACAGGGCACTAGGGATTTGAACTGCTGAACTCCAACTTTTTGATCAACAAACTCAGTGTCTTAGCCAGAGTCACCGCGTCCCGTTGGCTTGGATAGATCACACATATTTATATACGTATGCCCACAAAAAAGACATCTAAGAATTTATGTATTTGTGTGCATATGTGTGCTTTTATCAATCAGAATAGGTATTCTGGCCCAACGGCGTGCTCATGCAGGAGACCCTATACCAATGGTGGCTAACCTTTTTGGGCTCCTGTGCCAAAAATTGTGTGCGCATTTGTGCCAACCAGAAGGCAATGCGTGCCCCCCACGCCCCCTGCGCATGTGCACACAATCTCCCCTGCTGCCCACCCTTACCTGCATTGCGCCTCCCAGCTGATTTTTGGCCCTTTTGAGGTCCTTTTCAGCCTCCCAGAGGCTTGAAGGAAGCCCCAGCAGCCTTTACAGGCTGAAAAATGGCCCCGCTCATCATTTCCGGAAATACAGGAAGTGATAAAACGGGCCTATTTTTCAGCCTGCCAAGGCTGCAGAGGCTTCCTTCCCTCAAGCCTCTGGGAGGCCAAAAATCAGCTGTGAGGTGTGCGCATACACAGTGAGGTAAGTTTGCCTGGGGCTTGTGTGCCCGCATAAATGTGCCACCTGTGGCACGGCATGCCGTAAGTTCGCCGTCACGGCCCAACACCATTTCAGACATGGGGCTGTCCCGTCTCTTCTTAAAAACCTCCAGCGATGAAGCAGCCACAACTTCTGAAGGTAAAGCTGTTCCACTGGTATATTGTCGTCACTGTTGGGAAGTTTCTCCTTAATGCTAAGTTGTTTCTCTCCTTCATTACTTTCCCTCCATCGCTTCTCTTCTCAAGAGTCTGGTGCTTTGCCAAACAAGATGACCCCCCCCCCTCCTCTTTGGGGCAGCCTCCCAAATACTGGAACACTGCTATCAGTCCTTCTTATCTCTAGACTAGCCAGACCCAAATCCTGCAACTGTTGTTCATGTTTTAATCTCCAGGCCTTTTTATTTTAGTCTCTCCCATTTCCAAGCAGCATTTTTAAATCCTGCAGCATCGACGTTAACAGCATTTGGGGAGAGAAAGACTACGCAGCAGCAGCAGCAGCAGCAGCAGCAGCAGCAGCAGCAGCAGCAGCCCACATGTTTCAGCCTCCTCCCTTCCCTGCTTCCCCGCCGTGGAGGAACCCAAAGGGCCCGACTTGTTCCCGGCTTCTCCTCCGACCTGCCCTCCACTCACCTCCCAGGAGCCGCTTCGACCCCCCTTGAAAACAGCACAGGAAGCCCCGCCGACGCCATCATCCTCCCGTGTCTCAGCCGGAAGAAGGTCTTCCTTTGTCCCTCTCCTCGACGTCCTTTCTAGCAATACTTGAAAGCAATACTTGATGGTTTTAACCCCCCGTTTTCAACCCCCGCCGCTCTCCCTCCGTCTGGGCCACCAGCCAGCAAGGAATTCTCGGATCTGGTGTTGTGTTACAGCTCCCCCTACCGATGTGAAGGTGGAAATACGCTCGTTCTCTGTGGCTGGCGTTGCTGACGCTTTTCCTCTGCACGAAGCGTGCCGTTTTGCAACCACATCCAGAACTTTTCTCCAGGACCATCTAGTCCTAGTCTGCCCAATCGGGTCTCGCAGGGAAGCCCTCATTGTCACTCCAACGGCAACTAGACACAAGAGCAGGTTTTTTTTCCCCAAACGCCATCACTCTGCTAAAAAAAAGCCATTCCCTAAACACTCTCCAACTCTTTACTATGTGTCTGCATTGCTGTGACTATTACTCCCACCCTTCCTTTCACTCATCTCCTCCCACTTATGATTGTAACCTGATTGCTTGTATCCTCACGATTTACACTGACTGTTTCCTAGTATGATTTGATTGCTTACTGTACCCTATGATGGTGATTAAGGGTTGTTACCTTACGATTCTTGATGAAATGCATCTTTTATGTACACTGAGAGCATTTGCACCAAGACAAATTCCTTGTGTGTCCAATCACACTTGGCCAATAAAGAATTCTATCTACCTACCTACCTAGCTACCTACCTAAACGCAATGTGCCATCAGGCAACAAGAAAGCGCATCGACCTTGGAGGGTCAGCAAAGACTCTTCCAGCCAGTTCTTCATCACATCTTGGGGGTGCAGGATAACTCCCTGAAACTATCTTTGCAACTGACAGAAGCTTGAAGAGCGATGCTTAACCCTTCTTACCTTCACGAGATTAGCCAGGTGCTGCATCATAAAAGTTGAAAAAAAAAGTCTTATTTGTATGTGCAGCCTTAAAGGATTGCCACCTTCATATCCCTTTAACAGAATGAAATACAGGACAAAACCTTGAAGCTCCCACACACATTGCTTCCCAAACACATCTAGACAGGAGAGATTATTTTTCCATCTGCTTTCTTGCAGGGTCTGAATTTCACGAGAGGCCAGAATTTCTGTGAGCTGCCTTCCCAGTTTCCAGAGAAGTTAACAATCTACCATTGAATATTCCAAGGCAGCATGGCAAAACATATGGAGGGTGCTGGTTTGTAGAAAGCTGATCTAAAAAGTCTTGTGCTTCAATAGTTGGCTCTCAATTCCTCTCCCAGGCCCAGAAAGGAGCAGGCCTGGAAGCCACCCACTTCCCCATAGCTTTCACTTGCTGGCCTGGAACTCCCACCTCTTGCCACGTAACAATCAGAAGAGGCCCTCACTTAATGACCCACAGGGTCCTGGAGTTGCAATGGCATCGGAAATGTCAGGCTTGTCCTCAGTAAGCAAAGTGGTTTAATATCTACATGAAATTGCTAGGGGAGGTCATCCATCCTGTGATGTCCAATTAAGTACAGCTAGCGCTCGATTACAACACTTCATTTAGTGACCATTTGAAGTTTCAATGGCATTGAAAAAAGTGACATGACCATTTTTCACACTTAAAAGACCACTGCAGCATGCCCATGGTCATATGTTCAAAATTGATGCTTGGCAAGTGGAAGGCCTTGCACACGGGTCACCCATGCCTTGGTCACCTCCTATTTGAATCCTTGCATAAGGCCATTCAAAAACCTCAACTGGTCCAGAATGTAACTTTGCACACATTTATGGAAGTCCCTAGACTGCCCATGTAACACTTTTGTTGTGCAAGCTGCACTGGATTCGTTTCTCTACAAGTGTAACTGAAGATAAGTGTAAGGTCATCAACTTTAAAGTTATTTCTTTATTATGCACTTAGAATTATATACCACCCACAAGTGCTTTATAGCTCTTTCGGTTTATTGTCCTCAACAATTCAGCTCATTATACCAATCTCAGAGAGATGGAAGACTGAGTCAACCTTGAACCTCATCAGGATCAAATTCCAGGCTGTGGGCAGATTCAGCCAGCAAAACTGAATTCTAACCACTGAGTCACCAGGGCATCTGTCATTATTATTGTTATTTTTGCATCCATCCATCCATCCATCCATCCATCCACCAGGTGAGGTAAGATGGGCACGAACCTAGCCCCTTTCTCTAAATATTTGTACTGAATTTTTAGTCCATTGCTGACCCTGCATCAGCTTAATTTAGAAGCAGGTGGTTTTTTATTCATTTAATTTATATGCTGCTAATCCTGAGATGAACTTCTCCAACTTAATGCCTGTGAGTTCCAAGCAAGAATGGCACCAGTCACAAAAATAATTAGAAAGGCCAAGAGGCCGAATTAACTTATAAATTGAACAAAAGCAAAAATCATGATTTTGGAATTCCCAGATCATTAAATTGCTATCAACCTTGCGAGATATGCCCTGTAGGTACAAGGAAAGTACATATGAAGCTTTGCATTTTGCCAATTGCTATATATGGGGTTTATTGGTTTCTGTATTAAGTTTTTATTGCTCGAAACTGTGAGAGCTGGGCAGCAAAATACATTTTCTTCCTAAGTACAAATAAATGCATACAAACATACAAAGTTTACATCCCCCTTTATATTATATATAGAAATAACTCAAGGCAGCAAGCATACTTTCTAAAGATCCATGCTCACTTTCTCTCACCCAGCAAAGGAGTTCCCCTCGATTCTGTAAAACTGAACAACTGCACTGGGCTATAGAAAGGAAGCTCAGATTAGATTAGAAGCCTGCAGGCTAAAACATATGAAGAACGGTTGAATGGTTGCATAGTGAAGAACCAGCAGTGACGTGATAACAGGTCTTCTAATATTTGAGGGGCTGTCACAGACAGGATGGGAGCAACCTATTTTCTAAAGCACTTGAAGGTCAGACAAGGAAGAATGGATAGAAACTGATCAAGAAAAGATTAAAACTAAAACTAAGAAGACATTTTCTGACACCAAGATCAACCAACCAATGGAACAGCTTTCCCTTCAGTTAGTTATGGATGCTTTCAAGAAAAGACTCAACTGGCATGCGTCAGAAATAGTATAAGATCAATTTCTTGACCAATGGGTTGAGCTAGATGGCATACAAAGTCCCTTTCAACTTTATTATTCTATTCTGTTCTAGTCTATTCGTCACTCATTTGACACTAAGACAAGTTTCACTAAAAAGAAACATGCAAGTAATTAAATGTTGTTCAACTGGGCTTCCAATGAGAGACAAAAAATGAAATTCAAGATTCCTCTACACACATCAAATTTTACCTCAGGTAGAATTTCTTGTGTGTGGTAAGGGAGGAATTTTGTGTGAAACACTGTCTGCTATTTGAATTGTTACTCCCCTATGTGTAACTTTACATGATTTATTAGGGTAGACGTATAACGAAAATCTTTCCCACAATCTGGACATTCATAGGGTTTCTCTCCTGTGTGAGTCCTCTGGTGTATCACCAAATGGGATTTCCGACTGAAACCTTTCCCACATTCAAGACACTTATATGGTTTTTCTCCACTGTGAATCCTCTGATGTTTCATCAAGTAGGAATTCTGATTGAAACATTTCCCACAATCTGGACACTTATATGGTTTTTCTCCTGTGTGAGTTTTCTGGTGTATAACCCGGTTAGAATTCTGACTGAAGGTTTTTCCACAATACAGACAATCGTATGGTTTCTCTCCCGTGTGAATTCTCTGGTGTATCAACAGCTTGGAATTTCGAGGGAAGCATTTCCCACAATCCACACACTGATACAGTCTCTCTTCTCTATGACTCTTTCGGTGCTTCACTAGTTCAGATTTACAACGGACACTTGCCCGACAATCTGGACACTCGTACAGTTTCTCTCCCGTGTGAGTCCTCTGGTGATTCAACAGGTAGGAATTATGACTGAAATTTTTCCCACAATCAGGACATTTATACGGTTTCTCTCCTGTGTGAGTCCCCTGATGTTTCACCAGGTTAGCTTTCCGAGAGAAATCTTTCCCACAATCAGGACACTCATATGGTCTCTCTCCTATGTGTCTCCTTTGATGTTCTACCAGGAGAGAATTGCAATTAAAGCCTTTCCCACAATCTTGACATTTATATGGATTTTCTCCTTTGTGAGTCATCTGGTGTATGTTCAGGTGACAAATCCAAATGAAACATTTTCCACATTCAGAACACTTATATGGTTTCTCTTCTGTGTGAGTCTTCTGGTGTATCACCAGATCAGAATTCCGTGTGAAACTTTTCCCACAATCAGGGAATACAAAGTTTGTCTCCCTAACCTGAGTCGTCTTTTGTCTCACCACATTGGTGTTCATGCTTAATCTTTTGTTGTACTGGCAGCACTGGTAGATTTTCTCTCTAGAATGGGTCATTCAACAAATCACGAGGAAGCTTTTCTGAGTAAAGCTTTTGGCACACTCCAAATAGCTGTATGTGTTTTCATTAGGTGGATCCTCTCATGCATAATCAGTTTTGATCGGCAAGCTGTGTTTTTTTCCACAATAGGCAGTCTGTGACGTGTTTTCCAAAACTGATATTTTTGGAAAAATATTCTTTAGGAGGCAAAAAATATTTGTGATTTGGAGGTTCTTTGATTCAACCCATTATTTTCTTTCTCAAAGGTTTTAAATTACACCAACACATTTTGGCTATCCAAATGACCTCTTTCTTCCCACTAACCACCAGGTATATCCCTCTTTTTCTATATTTGGAAATTATCCTCCTTGACTTTTCATGCAATGTTTTCTTGAGTTCCAGATACTGTATTTTTTCCAGGCAAAAAATTTCTTCCTGTTATTTTCTCCCTTGTCTCTCATCTGCTGAGGAAGAAGGAAAGTAATTACAATTTGTGAAGAAAATGGAAAATATTTCAATTGATGACTTGTTTTACATTTTAATGCGGTTTCTCATTCTCTGTCGTCCAAACTGCTCTTCTTGGCATCTTTCTTGTCTATAAGGTACATATTAATGTGTTAAGTTACATTATTGTGTAAGCACTAGTGTAGTACATGAGAAAGCAGCAAAAAAAAGCCCCTATGAAAAAAACCCAAAATTACAGTTTAATCTCAAAAAATTCTCTTTCTGGCCTGGGTAGATCAGACAAATATGCAAGTGTATTCGCGCAGAAATAAAGACCTATGAATTTATATGTTTGTAGACATCTATGTATATTTATTTCAGTGTGCAAAATGTTCGAGAAGTGCATTTACTCAATTTTTTTTATCTAGTTTTAGAAAGGTGCAGACACTAATAGACGAATTAGTGCCCAAATCCTATGCAAAATATCCGTTTTGCCCCTGAAACTCCTTGCTTTCCATCAAAACAACTTGTCAATAAAATCTCAAGGAATCAAGTGTTACACGAAGGATGAGGGAGCGCTTAAGAAATACGAAAAATAAAGACTTTTTAAATACCCCAAATCTCCCAGCAGAAAATTGCAGGCAGGCAGTTTTAAATCATGCAGCAAAAGGATAACAACGTTTGGGGATAGAAAGAATAGGAAGCAGCAGCCCACATGTTTCAGTCTTGCCCCTTCGCTGCTTCCAGGCCGTGGAGGAGCCCAAAGGGCCCGACTTGCTCCCGGCTTCTCCTCCGACCCGCCCTCCACTCACCTCCCAGGAGCCGCTTCGGCCCCTCCAAGCAGCTCAAAAGGCTCCGCCGACGCCATCAGCCTCCCGCGGGTGATCCGGAAGAGGAAGTTTCCCTGCCCTTCGCCTTCTTGCCTCTGCATCCTCTCTAGCAATTCAATCCTCTATCGTTTCAACTCTTTCCACTCTCTCTCTCTTTCTCTCTCTTCCCTAGAATAGCTTTGTCGCCCTTGCCTGTTTTAATCGCGTTGCCTGTTATTTCTCTGTAGATCGCCATCTAGCGACATAACAGCGTATTACTCGTTCTCCCTGATGGCGTTTGAAGATGTTCTCATTGCTTCCGGGCTTCCTGAAGGGCCATCAAGTCCTACTTGACTCCCATCGAGCCCATCGGGAGCTTTTCTCCCTCAGGCTCCATCCCAAAACTTTTTCTTTCATGTCCCCCAAGAGGACACTCCTTGTCCCTGGAGCTGAGCCCGAAGCTTCGTTTGCCAGATGGGCAACTAAACCAAAGGAAAATTTCCTTTGTGTGTGTATTGGGGGAGAGGGGGGTGTTACTTGCAAATTGGAAAGAAGAAAGTGAACTTCCTTTGGTTCCAGGCACTTTTTCTGGGGGGGGGGGGAATGGGACAAGGTAACTTCTCGATACTTGCCTCTGCAAGGCTAGGTCCCACTGGCCGACGGACGCAAAACGTATGCATAAAGGACACAGCAGACGAGCAAAATTTCGGGGGTGGCTCCATCCGTTGTCATCCGCTTCAAAAAGTGGTGAAAATTTGCAGAAACAGAATGGAAAAGAACGGACCTGGGTAGTATGTAGCGGGGATGTTAAACGGATGTTCATAGGAAGGCTAGCGGATGACAGTGGATGAAGCGGAAGCATCACGTCCGCCTAAAGGAAAGAAATGGGATGCCGCGCGGATGTATATCAGATGCAAACGCATCCTATTTCCGTGCTACTAACAATGTATAGACGTTCCATGTACCCTTTCTTTCTTCCCTCTTTCCGTTTTCAGCTGCAGCAGATGTGAGTTGCGAGGATGCCCAGAGGATGCAAAGAGGATACAGCGGATGTTTAACGGATGATAAACAGACATAGAACGTTTGTTGCTGGTATGTCATGGATTTACATCGTACACGGTGGAAAGTTCATCCGTTCACAAAGTTTTGTGCAGCTCAAAACTTCTTGCACGGATGAAATCGCAGTGGACGGATCCTTGACGGATAGAGCGTATGAAACACGTATGCAATGAGTACACAACGGATGCATAGCGTTTTCCAACGGATGGCAAGCTTTTTTTAACGTTTTACATCCTCTTTGCATCTGTAAGTGCAGTGGGACCGGGCCTTTAAGGAAGCTGTAAGAATGAAGGTTATCTTTTCTTAGCTGTGAGAATGAAGCTAACTTAAGGAAGCTGTAAGAATGAACCCCTTATCTCAGCTGGTTCCTCTCCCCCCAATAAAACTCCTCACTTGCCAGGAAACCAACATGTCAATAAAATCACAAGGAATCGTGTTAGGTAAAGACTGAGGGAACTGGGAGGTTAAGAAATATGAAAAATAAAGACGTTTAAAGTTGTGTGTGTATCTGTATGAGGGGGTGGAATGACATGAAAATTGGAAAGGAGAAAGTGAACCTCTGGTTCCAGGCACTCTTGGGGTGGTGGGGTGGTGGTGGTACAGTGTACTTATTGAATCTGATCTCTGCAACTTAACAGAGTTGTAAGGATGAAGTTTGACCCCTTGTCTCTGCTGGTTTTGGGTTTTTTTTCTGCCCAATGAAATTCCTCACTTGCCAGGAAAACAACATGTCAATATAGTCACAAGGAATCAAATGTTAGGTGAAGACTGAGGGAGATAGGCAGTATGAAAAATAGTTTTTTTTTTAAATCTCCCAAATCTGAAATTCAGAATACAGCTGGAGGTGTCTTTATAGGTCTTAGACCAACCCGCTGCTCAAGCAAGAGGCCCTGTAGCATTTGAGACAAGTGGCTGTCTGTCTTTCCTTTAAAAATCCCAGTGATGAAGCACCCACAACTGAAGGCAAAACTCAGGAAGTTAAGAAGTTTCTCCTCACATCCTGGTCATAAATTGTTTCAACTTCTACTGTCAAAACGATGCTATAGGGCATTGCACACCAGAATGTGCAGTGCTGAATTTCGGATGGAGTTTGGTTGGAACGTTGACACTAGACACAAGGACAGTTTTTACCCAAATGCCATCACTCTGCTAAACAACTAATTCCCACGACAGTCATATTATTAACTAAGATTGGATTACTATTATTCTTCTCATCCTTCCTACCTAGTACCTACCTCTTCCCACTTATGACTATAACCATGTTGCTTGCATCTTTACAATTTATATTTTGTTTCCTAATAGGATTTTATTGCTTATTAGAAACCTATGAGTATCACTGTTGATCTTATGATTCTTGATGAATGTATTTTATTGCTTATATACAGAGAGCATATGTACCAAAGACAAATTCCCTGTGTATTCAATCACACTTGTCCAATAAAGAATTCTATTCTATTCTATTCTATTCTATTCTATTCTATTCTATTCTATTCTATTCTATTCTATTCTATTCTATTCATTCCAGGTTGCTTCTCTCCTTGATTAGTTTCCACCCATTGCTTCTTGTCTCACATTCTGGTGCTTTGGAAGATAAACTGACCCACTCTTGTTTATGGCAGCCCCTCAGATATTGCTTTCAAATATTTCCCCTAGTCATCTTTTCCCTAGAATAGCCATACCCAAATTCAGCAACCTTCCTTAATGTTTTTGTGTCCTAACCTTTAAATTTTGGTCTCCCAGCAGAGAATTACAAGTAGAAATTTAAAATTATGCAACATAAATATAGTAACATTTGGGAAAGAATACGGAGCAACAGCTGACATGTTTCAGCCTTGATTCTTTGCTGCTTCTACTCAGTGGAGGAAACCAAATAGACATCTCACCGCAATTGAGCCAGGAGCTTCTTTTGCAAAAACTAAACCAAGGGAAGCTCGGCCCTTTATCTCTTCTAGGATTTTATTTTCTTCTACTTCCATGTTTAGCTAAGAAACACGGCATTTCCTATTGTTGCCACATCCCTACCTAGCAACGCAAATTCTGGCACCAATTGCTGTCGCCACCTGAGAAACACCCATGTTTCTATTCCAAGCTCAGAAGAGGCCTGAAAGAGTAATTCCCCACCTTCTGGACAGCTGATATCATGGCAGGCTTGAAATGTCCAACAGCAGTTTCCTATGTGTAAGAAAATGATGGTTTTCCTAGCTCAAGGCATTGCTGCAGATTAAGATCTTTTTTAAGTGCATCTGAAGAGGGTCATGAAAGGTTGGTAGCCTGGGACTTCAACTCACCTTCTGCTTCCAGCTCTGACTTTGCCACCCACAGAAAAGGCTGTGCAGGAGAAAAAAATCTGGGCCCTTCTCTATCTTGGTTCAGTCTGGGGTTTATCACCAAAATGTCATTGGTTGCAATTCCTATGGGCTTCTGGAGGGCATGGGATAGACGAACTACAAATATTATGTACCTCCTAGACCTCTCATCAGGTTTCAATGACAATGAACATATCTTTCTGGACTGGTTTTGGGGACTGGAAATGGGAGCAGAGGTAGCATTCAGCAGGTTCTGACCAGTTCTGGAGAACCAGTAGTGGAAATTTTGAGTAGTTTGGAGAACCGGCAAATCCCACCTCTGACTGGCCCCGCCCCCGTCTATTCTCTGCCTCCCATTGAATCCCAGCTGATCGGCTGGGTCTTCTTTGGTTGCCCTGCACAGGAGAATGGAGCTGGAAAGCAGGTTAGTGGGATGGGGAGGGAATGGGATTTTGCAGTATCCTTCCCCCAGGAGTGGGGAGGGAATGGAGATTTTACAGAATCCTTCCCCTGCCACACCCACAAAGCCACACCCACCAAACCACGTCTACAACCAGTAGTAAAAATGTTTTAATCCCACCACTGATTGGCAGGCACTTTTTTACACTTAAAACCAGTGCATCATCCCCATTGCTGCATGATCTAAATTCAGAAAGTCAGCAATTCACTTATATTTGACAGTTGCAGTATCCTGGAGTCATTAGATCACCTTTTGTGGCTGACCTGATGCATAATCTTGGGGTCCTTTTGGACTCAAGGCTCTTACTTGAGGAGATTGTGACTAGGGGAGGAGCTTTGCACAGATTTATCTATGGCACCAATTGTGTCCTTTCCTGGACGGAGAGGACTTGCACATGGATCACTCATGCCTTTGTCACCTCCTGTTTGGGCCTCCCATAAACTTCAAATGCTTCAGAATGCAGCAGCATACACAGTAATGGGGGGACCCCTAGGTTGTCCATGTGACATCTTTGTGGTGCGAGTTGCACTGGATTCATTTTTTTAAAGTGCAATTCAACTTGTTGGTCATCACCTTTAAAACTATGTCTTTATTACTGCAATAGCACCTCACAGTGTTTTATACCACTCTTGGTTTAATATCAGAATATTGTCTCCAACAATCTGGGTCCTCATTTTACTGATCTCAGAAGGATGGAAAACTGAATCAACTTCGAGCCTTGCCAGGATCAAATGCCAGGCTGTGGGCAGACTCAGCATTCTAACCACTGAGCCACAAGGACACCTGTCATTATTGTCCCACCCAACTTTATTATTTATGCATCCACCTGTCCCAGCAGGTGAGATAAGGTGGGCACGCTCCTACCCTTAAAATATTCGTGCTGGATAGTTAAGTCTTTTGCACTGCAGACCCTGCATCAGAACCTTGATTTGGAACCAGATGTTTGTATTTATTAAATTTAAATGCCTTCAATCCTGAGGTGAACTTCTCCAACTTAACTCCTTGCAAGGAGAAAAATAACCCATTTTGAGCAGGAATGGCACCGGGCGTGAACATAATTAATAAGGCCAAGGTGCCTGTTTAACTTATAAACTGAACAAAAGCAAGAATCACCTTTTTGGAATTCTCAAGAGCATCAAATTGCTATCAACCTGAATGTGCAGGGCATGGATATATGAGGCTTTGCATTTTGCCATTTGCTATATATGGGGTTTTCCTGTTAAGGTTTTATGGCTGTAAACTGGTGGTGACTAACCTTTTTGGGCTCCTGTGCCAAAAATTGTACGTGCGCTAACGCTCGTGCACTCACGTGCCAACACCCAAAAGGCAATATGTGCCCCCCACGCCCCCTGCGCATGTGCGCACAATCCCCACACACCCCCTCTTTACTTGCACTGCGCCTCACAGCTGATTTTCAGCTGGTTGGAGGCCTTTTTTGGCCTCCCAGAGGCTTCAAAAAAGCCTCTGCAGGCCAAATAGGCCCATTTCGTCACTTCCGGCATTACAGGAAAATCAGCTATGAGGCACGCACATGCGCAGTGAGGTAAGTTTGCCTGCGGCTCGCATGCTGGCACAAATGGCTGTGCGTGCCACCCGTGGCACATATGCCATAGGTTTGCCATCACAGCTGTAAACCATCTGGAGTCATGAGTTGGGCTGCCATATACATTTTCTTACCAAGTAAAAATAAATGCATGCAAACCTAAATATATTACATATAGAAATAATTCAAGGCAGCAAGCATACTTTCTAGAGATCCATGCTCACTTTCTCTCACCCAGCAAAGGAGTTCCCCTCGATTCTGTAAAACTAAACTACTGCACTGGGCTATAGAAAGGAAGCTCAGATCAGAGGCCTGCAGGCTAAAACATATGAAGAACGGTTGCATGGCTAGTCTAGTGAAGAACCAGCAGTGACATGATAACAGTCTTCCAATATGTGAGGGGCTGTCACAGACAGGAGGGCAGCAACCTACTTTCCAATGCACCTGAAAGTCAAGCAAGGTAGAATGGATAGAAATTGATCAAGGAAAGATTCAAACTAGAAATAAGGATAAATTTTCTGAGACTGAGAACAATCAGCCAATGGAACAGCTTTCCCTTCAGTAGTTGTGGATGCTTCAACACTAGAGGCTGTAAAGAAGAGACTTTACCATGTGTCAAAAATGGTATAGGGTATCCTCTTGGAGCAGTGGTTTGGACACTAGATGACCAATCCAACTTGGAATCAGGGACAAAGTCCCTTCCAACTTTATTATTCTATTCGATTCCTCTCATCTTCTGCTCGACCAGGTCAGGGCATGCTCCTAGCCCCTTCCCTTAAATATTTGTATTGGACAGTGAGTGCATCAGAAGCTTGATTTGCAACCAGGTTTTTGTATTTATTAAATTTAAATACCACTAATCCTAAGGTGAACATCTCCAACTCTTTGCAAGGTGAAAAATAATCAGTTTTGAGAAAGAATTGCGACAGACAGAAACATAATTAGTGAGGCCCATTGGCCTGTTTAACTTACAGACTGAACAAAAGCAAGAATATTTTGGGGGGGATTCTCAGACCATCAAATTGGCACCAACCCTGCTAGAAGTGCCCTATACTAGAAGTGCCCTGTACTAGAAGTGCCCTGTACATACATACATACATATCTCCCTATATTATATATAGAAATAACTCAAAGCAGCAAACATACTTAGTACAGATCCAAACTCGCTTTCTCTCGCCCAGCAAAGGAGTTCCCAGATTACAGACCTGCAGGCTAAAACATATGAAGAACAGTTACAAGAACTGGCCATGGCTAATCTAGTGAAGAAAAGGACCAGTGGCGACATGATAGGAGTCTTCCAATGTGAGGGGCTGTCACAAACAAGAGGGAAGCAACCTATTTTCCAGTGGAACAGCTTGCCTTCAGTAGTTGTGGTTTTGCTTCATCACTGGATGCTTTCAAGAAGAGACTCAACCTCCACGTGTCAAATAGTATACAGTCCATTTCTTGAGCAATGGATTGGACTAAATGACATACAAAATCCCTTCCAACTTTATTGTTCTATTCTGTTCTGTTCTGTTCTGTTCTGTTCTGTTCTGTTCTGTTCTGTTCTATTCTATTCTATTCTATTCTATTCTATTCTATTCCATTCTATTCTATTCTATTCCTCATTCATTTCTGATAGTAAGACAAGTTTCACTAAAAAGAAACACAAGAAATTAAATGTTCTTCAACAGGGCTTTCAATGAGAGACAAGAAATGAAATTCAAGATTCCTCTACGCACAGCAAATTTTGCCTCCCATGGAATTTCTTGTGTAATAAGGAACATTGTGTGAAACACTGTCCACAATCTGGGCATTTGAATGTTTACTCCCCAATGTGTAACCTTACATGATTTATAAGGCTAGTTCTAGTTCTGAAATCTTTCCCACAATCCGGACATTCGTACGGTTTCTCTCCTGTATGAGTCCTACAGTGTATCACCAAATGGGAATTCCGACTGAAACTTTTCCCACATTCAAGACACTTATATGGTTTTTCTCCACTGTGAATCTTCTGGTGTTTCACCAAGTAGGAATTCTGATTGAAACTTTTCCCACAATCTGGACACTGATATGGTTTTTCTCCTGTGTGTGTTTTCTGGTGCATCAACCGGTTGGAATTCTGACTGAATTTTTTCCCACAATACAGACACTCATATGGTTTCTCTCCTGTGTGAGTTCTCTGATGTCTCAACAGCTTGGACTTTCTAGGGAAGCTTTTCTCACAGTCAGGACAGTCATACAGCCTGTCTCCTCTATGAGTCTTCTGGTGCTTCACCAATTCTGACTTAATACTAAAACTCTCTTGACATTCTGGACATTCATACAGTTTTTCTCCTGTATGAGTCTTCTGGTGTATCACCAGGTGAAAGTTCCAACTGAATCTTTTCCCACAATCCAAGCACTCATATGGTTTTTCTCCTGTGTGGGTGTTCTGGTGTTGCACCAGGTTGGAAATCTGACTGAAACTTTTCCCACAAAATAGACACTCGTATAATTTTTCTCCTGCATGAGTCCTCTGGTGTATCACCAGATCAGAATTTTGGCTGAAACATTTACCACAATCCACACACTGATACCGTTTCTCCTCTGTGTGAATTTTCTGGTGTACCACCAGGTGAGAATTCTGATGGAAACTTTCTCCACAATCAGTGCACATATATGCTTTCTCTCCCATGTGAGTTTTCTGATGTTTCATTAGGTAGGAATTCTGACTGAAACTTTTCCCACAATCAGGACATTTATATGGTTTCTCTCCTGTGTGAGTCCTCTGGTGTTTCACCAGGTCGGAATTGCAACTGAAACCTTTCCCACAATCTGAACACTTATATGGTTTCTCTTGTATATGAGTCCTCTGGTGTATTATCAGGTCACAATTCTGAGTGAAGCTTTTCCCACAATCTGGACACTTATATGGTTTCTCTTCAGTGTGAATCCTGTGATGTTGCACAAGGCTGGAATTTTGAATGAAACTTTTCCCACACTGCAGACATTCATATGGTTTTTCACCTGTGAGAATCCTTTGGTGTGTCACTTGGTAAGAATTCCACTTGTAAGCTTTTCCACAATCTGAACACTCATTTGGTTTCTCCTGCATGTGTGTTCTCTGGTGTTTCACTAGGTAGGAATTATGACTGAAACTTTTCCCACAATCAAGACAGTTATATGGTTTATCTCCTGTATGAGTCCTCTGATGTTTCACCAGGTAGGAATTGTGACTGAAACTTTTCCCACAATCAGGACAATTATATGGTTTTTCTCCTGTATGAGTCCTCTGATGTTTCACTAGGGCGGAATTGCAACTGAAATCTTTCCCACAATCTGAACACTCATACGGTTTTTCTCCTGTATGAGTCCTCTGGTGTTTCACCAGGTATGAATTCTGTCTGAAACTTTCCCCACAGTCATGACATTTATATGGTTTCTCTCCTGTGTGAGTCCTCTGATGTTTCACCAGGTCAGATTTCCTAGAGAAATCTTTGCCACAATCAGGACACTCATAGGGTTTTTCTCCTGTGTGAGTCCTCTGATGTTCCACCAGTAGAGAATTCCAATTGAAACCTTTCCCACAATCTTGGCACTCATATGGATTTTCTCCTTTGTGAGTCCTCTGGTGTATCTTCAGGCGACAGATCCAATTGAAACTTTTTCCACATTCAGAACATTTATATGGTTTTTCTATCCTGTGAGACATCTGGTGTATCACCAGATCAGAATTCCGTGTGAAACTTTTCCCACAAACAGGGCATTCAAAGTTTGTCTCCCCAGTCTGAGTCCTCTTGTGTTTCACCACATTGGTGCTCATGCTTAATCTTTTGTTGTATTGGCAGCACTGATAGTTTCTTTCTCGTTTGGGTCATTCAATGAATCACGAGGAAGCATTTCTGAGTAAAGCATTGTCCGCATTCCAAACATGTATATAATTTTTAACTGGGTGGATCCTCTCTTGCATAATCAACTGTGATCAGAAAGTTGTGATTTTTCCATTGTAGGCAATCTGTGGAGGTTTTCCAAAATGATATTTTTAGATTCTTGAGGAGGCAAAATATATTTGGGATCTCTTACAATTTGCAGAGGAAGTGGAAAAGATTTCCATTGATGGCATTTTAATGCTGCTTCTCATTCTCCATTGAACAGTGTGGTATTCTTGGCATCCTCTTTACCTGCAAAATACATATCAATCCCTTTAATATTGTTTAAAAATTAGTGCAATACACGAGAAAGCAGCAAAAAAGCCCCATATATTTGCATGAAAAATCAAACACCAAAATTGTAGTTTAATTTCATAAAATTCTCTTTTTGGCTTGGATAGACAAAGACAAATATGCAAGCATATTCATGGAGAAATAAAGACCTACGAATATATGTATATAGAAAATCTATGTGTATTTATTTCAGTGTGCAAAATGTCCCAAAAGTTCATTTTCTCAATTTTTGGAAATCTAAATTTGGAAAGGTGCAGATACGAAGTGACGAAATGGTTCCCAAATCCTATGCAAAAGATTCGTTTTCCACATGAAACTCCTCGCTTTCCATCAAAACAACATGTCAATAAAATGACAAGGAACCATGTGTTACGTGAAGGATGAGCAAACTGGGCACTTAAGAAGTACAAAAAATAAAAGGCTTTTGAAATGTCCCAAATCTCCCAGGGGAAAATCGCAGGCAGAAGTTTTAAATCATGCAGCAAAAGGATATTAAGGTTTGGGGAAAGAAAGAATATGCAGCAGAAGCCGACATGTTTCAGCAACAGAGTGGTCAATGTCTGGAATACTCTTGACGTTTCTTCCCCAAAACCCAAAAACGTTTAACTTTAGACTACTACTGACCTCACCCCTTTCCTAAGAGGTCTGTAAGGGGCGGGCATAAGCATCCCTGTCCTATTGTTTCTTTTTTATTCGTATCCACTTCATGTATTCATAACTATGTTATACCTGTTATCTTATAATCGCTTGACTAAATAAATTAATAAAATATAAAAAATGTTTCAGCCTTCTTCCTCTCCTGCTTCCCCGCCGTGGAGGAGCCCAAAGGGCCCGACTTGCTCCCGGCTTCTCCTCCGACCTGCCCTCCACTCACCTCCCAGGAGACGCTTCGGCCCTCCGAGCAGCACAAGAGGCTCCGCCGACGCCATCAGCCTCCCGTGACTGAGGCGGAAGCGGAAGTTCCTCTGCCCTTCGCCTCTCTCCTTTTCAGCCTCTCTAGCAAACGGCTACTCTATCATTTCAACTCGTTCAATCTCAGCCCCCCCCCCCTCCCTCTCTCTTCCCAAGAATCGCTCTGACGCCGCTGCACCGTTCCAAGCTTTCTTAGCGCGAGTGTTGCTTCTCTGTTAGAGCGCCATCTAGCGCCATAAGGCTGAAGAACACGCTCGTCCTACCCCGAAGCCGTTTGAAGATGTTCTCATTGGTTCTGGCCTTCCTCAAAGTGCCAACAAGTTTTATTATATTTTTATCAAGTCCCATCGAGCTCATCGGGAGCTTTTCTCCCTGAGGCTCCATTCCAAGCTTTTTCTTTCAGGTCCCCCAGGAGGGCACTCCCTGTCCTTGGAGCTGAGCCTGAAGCTTCGCTTGCCAGATGGGGCAACTAAACCAAAGGAAAAAAGTTTCCGCTGAGTGTGTATATATCCTGTATATGTATGGGGGTATGAAGGGTGGGAATGACATGCAAATTGGAAAGGAGAAAGTGGACCTGTTTTGGTTCCAAGCACTTTTTCCTGGTGGGTGGGGGGGGGGGGGGGGGGGGGGAGGGGGAAAGGTCGAAAATTGAGTATGGGGCGGTGTGTGGGCCCCAGGATGTTGGGGGGGGGGGGGGGGGGGTGCAGGGCGCAGGATAACTGCTCAAAACTTATCTCTGGAACTTAATGAAGCTGTGAGAATGAAGGTTGACCCCTTAACTCTGCTGGGTTGGGGTTTTTTGTGCCCCATAAAACTCCTCCCTTGCAAGGAAAACAACATGTCAATAAAATCACAAGGAATCAAGTGTTAGGTGAAGACTGAGGGAACTGGCAGTTAAGAAATATGAAAAATAAAGACTTTTTAAATCTCCCAAATCTCATAATGCAGAATAGAAACTGAAAGGGTCTTTATAGGTCTTTTAGCTCAACCCACTGCTCTAGCAAGAGACCCTATACCATTTAAGACAAGTGGTTGTCGTTTCTTAAGACAGTGATTTTCCAGCCACAACTTCTGAAGACAAGCTGTTCCACTGGTTTTTCTCTCTGTTAGAAGTTTCTTCTTCATTCCAGGTTGCTTCTCTCCGTGATTAGTTTCCATCCATTGCTTCTTGTCCTGCCCCTCTGGTGCTTTGGAAAATAAGTGGATTCCCTCCTCCTTATGGCAGCCCCTCAAATACTGGAATACTGCTATCATGTCCCCCCTAGTTCTTATTTTCTCTAGACTAGCCTTACCTAAATTAAGCAACCCGTCATGTTTTTGCCTCGTAACCTTTAAATTTTAGCGTCTCACATTTCCCAGTGGAAAATTACAGGTAGAAATTTAAAATTATGCAATATTAAAGTAATAACATTTGGGAAGAGAAGGAATATGCAGCAGCAGCAGCCTACATATTTCAGCCGTGTTCCTCTGCTGCTTCTATTCAGAGGAAACTAAATGGACCTACTTGAAACCTCCAAGCTTCTCCTCCAACCTGCCCTCACAACTCATCTTCCACCTGCAGCTCATCTTTCAACTATCTGGCATTTCTAAGATTTTTTTTTAATAAAGTACCATTTTCCACTCTTAGCAACCACATCCGTAACTTTTCTCTAAGATGATCTAGCCCGAGTCTGTCATTTGGGGTGTTGAAGGAATGCCTTCATCATCACTGCAACTGAGTCAGGAGCTTCTTTTGCAAAAATGAAACCAATGGAAACTTGCCTTGCAACTTAGTGAAAAGTGAAGCTTGGCCCTTTGTTTCTTCTGGGATTTTATTTTCTTTTACTTCCATGTTTTGCAAAGAAACATGGTCTTTCCTATTGGCACCCATCCCGATCTAAGCAATGCAAATGCTGTAGAAAGGTGAGAACTGCCCATATTTATTTACCAAGGTCAGGATAGGTCTGAAAGTGTTATTTCCCCCCTTCTAGACAGTTGGCATCCTGACAGGCTTTATACCCCCAATAGCAATTTATAATGCATCAGAAAATCATGAGAGGTTCAAAGCATTGCTGCAGATAAAGATCATTTATAAGTGCATCAGCATCTGAAGAGGGCCATGAAAGTTTGGCAGCTTCAGCTCTCCCTCTGCTTCTAGCTCTGGCTTTGCTGTTCAGAGAAAGGACTGTGCAGGAGAAAAGCACCTGAGCCCACCTCGGTTCAGGCCAGGACACATCACCAAAATGCCACCAGTTGCAATTCTCATGGACTTCTGGAGGGGTTGTAATAGACAGGCTACAACTATTATGTCCCTCCCAGACCTCTCATCAGGTTTCAGTCACAATTATAATGATATCCACCTGCACCAGCTTTGGGGACTGGGAATGGGAGGCATTTTGTTACTGTGGTTTTACTTCTCCATCCCGGTTCTAGTCAGTATGGCTAGGAGAATGGAGACCGATTCTCAGCCCCTGCAATTTGGCATGCCCCGCAGATCAAGCCTTTTTAACATCTACATCAAATCACTAGGGGAGGTCATCCATACTTTGATGACCAATTGTGTACAGGTAGTCCTGGACTTAATTTCATTTCGTGACCATTTGAAATTACATCCTTACTGAAAAAATGGATTTATGACCATTTTTTCACACAACCATTGCACCATTGCCATTGTCACATGATCAAAATTCAGAGGCTTTGCAGTTGACTGATATTTGTGACAGTTGCAGGGTCTTAGGGATCACCTTCGGCGACTGACCTGGTGCACAATCTGAGGGTCCTCCTGGACTCATGACTCCTGCTTGAGATTGTGACCAGGGGAGGCACTTTGCATAGATTCATCTATTGTACCAATTGCGCCCTTTCCTGGACTGGAAGGCCTTGCACACGGGTCACTCATCCCTTGGTCATCTCATTTGGATCACTGCACTGGGCAACCCAAAAACTTCAACTGGTCCACAACGCAGCAGCAGATACAATGATGGGGGCCCCAAGTTTGTCCATGTCATGCAAGCTGCACTGGGTACATTTCTTTAAGGTGCAACTCAACATGCTGGTTGTGAGCTTTTAAGCTATTTCTTTTATTACAGCAGCAGCACTTAGAATTATTTGCCACCCCAAAGTGCTTTATACCATACTCGGTTTTCAGTGTCAGCATATTGTCAGCAACAATCTGGGTCATTATTTTACTGATCTCTGGAGGAAAGAAGCAGTGGTGGGATTCAAATAATGTAATAACCGGTTCTCTGCCCTAATGACCGGCTGGGTGGGCGTGGTCAGGGTGTGTGACAGGCAGCACTCAGTCTCCTGTACCCCCAGAAGCAAAAATAGGGTTCAGGGGGCCCACGCCATAACCCTGTTCCCCATTTTGGGCCTAGTAGGCCTTCCTGCAGCTCCCTGGGAGTGAACATGGGCCATGCGGGGACTCCTGGAAGAGGCGAAATGGGGCCAGCCAACAAATTTAACTGGATATCCCACTACTGGATAAGTAAATGTTGAGCCATGTTAGGATCGAACTCTAGAATGTGGGCAGTCAGCCGGCAGTAAGGCATTCCAAGCACTGAGCCACCATAGTACCTGTCATAATTGCCCCACCTTTATTTTTGCATCTATCTATTCTTCCAGGTCAGAGGGTGGCTACACTCCTTTTCCCTTCCCTTAAATATTGCCATCAAATAGGAGCTAGGAAGTCAGCCTTTTCTGTTGCAAACCCTGCCCTATGAAACACTCTTCCCCTTGATGTTTTGCAGACCTTTATCCTTTCGCTCTTCCATAAAGCAAAGGTGATCTAACATTTTCCCCAAGCACCTGGATAAGAAAAGGTGCTTCACATCAGAAGCTTGATTTGGGGACAGATCTGTATGCACTTGGTTTTCATATAGTTTTTAAGTTAATTATTGCTTTGGAGGTGGCCAAGGTTTGTTATAACATGGATGGCTACCTAAATATTTTAAATAAATCAGAAGAAAGAGATGAATGTAAAAAATAGCTAAGGCTGTCCATCATATATTTCATACATCAAATTTATATTCCACTAATCCTGTGGTTAAGTTTTTCAATTTAACTCCTTGTAAAGAGAAATATTATCAGTTTTCAGCAAGAATGGCACCAGACATGAACATAGTTAATAAGACCACAAGGCCTGGTTAACTTCTAATTTGAACAAAAGCTAGAATCACCTTTTTGGGGATTCCCTGATGATCAAAATCCCATCAACCTTGCTAGAAGTGCCTTGTACTTGCAGGGCAAGTACATGTAAAATGTGGATGCTTTGCATGTTGCCATTTGCAATATAGTTGGTATTAAAGTTTTATTAAACAGCTTAGACAGGGCTGTAAAGCACTGTGAGGTGGATATATAAGTCTCAATGCTATTGCTATTGCTGTAAGTCTGGAATTGCCTTGAGTTGGGCTGCCATACACATTTTCTTAATATATAAAAACACATACATACATGTTTCAATCCCATGTTTATTCTATGTAGAAATATCGAGGTGGCAAATGGTCCTAATGCAGATCCAAGCTTTCTTTCTCTGGCCCAGAACAGCAGTTTTCCTTGACTCCACAAAAGGGAATGACCGTGCTGGGCCAGACAAAGGAACTTTTAAAAGACACGTTTGACTAAAAAGGATCGAGCAAGAATTTAAATGGTTGATTTTTCAGCTGGGCTTCCAATGAGACAAATGAAATTCAACATTCCTCTACACTATCATTCCTCTATCAAATAAGTAATTTCTTCTGTGTGATTCAGGTGGATTTCTGTGTGAAATACCTTCCACAATCTGGGCATTTGAATGGTTTCTCCCAGCTGTAATCTTATATGATTTATGAGGCTAAACTTTCTACTGAAATCTTTCTCACAATCTGGACACTCATATAGTTTTTTTCTCCTGTGTGAGTCTTCTTGTGTATCACCAGGTAGAAATTCACAATTGGCCAAGCAATATTATATTCTATATTCCTATTCAACATTATTACATTCCATTCAGGAGTGGGTTATGACAGGGTTAACTACCGGTTTGGGATTTACGAGCTTCCCTGAATGCTGCGAGTTGCACGCCTGTAAATCGTCATCAGCATGCAGCGTGCAGAGAAGCAGCCTTTGAAACAGCCCTTTTTCCTGCTTTTTTAACTGCAGCTGTGCCTTGTTTGGCAGCTGAAGTTGAAAAATCAGGAAATAAAGATCAGGCAAGAGCCCAGGTGAGCGAGTGGGCAAAAACATTTGCAGACATAGAACCGGTTCTATGTCTGCTGCTCTTCAGAGCTACGGATTCCACAGAGGTGGACAGAACCGGTAGAAACCCACCTGATTCCATTCCATTCCTCCCTGATGTTTGATACTAAGACATGTTTCACTAAAAAGAATCATGCAAGAAATTAAATGGTTAACTACTCAGGTGGACTTCCAATAAGGGACAAGAAATGAAACTCAAGATTCCTCTACACCAGTGGTTCCCAAAGTTTTTCAGTCCACCATCCCTTTGGTGGTACAAATTCATCCTCGGTGCCCTCCATCCAGGGGTGGGATTCAAATTTCTGTAGGCGTGGCCTAATTTGAGGGTGTGGCTTGCTGATCATGTGACTGGGTAGACGTGGCTTGATGATCACGTTACCTGGTAGCTGTGGTTTGATGGTCATGTGACTGGGAGGGCGTAAACCAAATACAAGTGGTCTTCATTTAATGGGCAGTTGCTTAGCAAGTGTTCTAATTTATGACTGGCCTCCCCAGAGCTCCTTGACCTGTTTTTGGAGTTTTGACAGCCATGCACACACAGACACACATACTCCCTTTTAACCTTGCTGGAGCAGGTCATTGCACTAGAATCGGCAAAGCATCTCTGATTAGAGTCTAGCAGTGAATAAAATCTAATCAGAAATGCTTTGCCAATTCTTGTTGATTTGTTTTATTTGTATCTCTTTGTTTTATGTTGCTGAATTGCATTGATGTGTGTCCCTTCTTGTGCACAGCCCAGAAGCTTTTGTGATTCTTTGCAACAAAAATTACCGACCTCTGGCTTTGCTCTACTTTTTAAACGTGCTGCCACTGCTGTGTTCTAGGTGCTGGCCCTGCAAGTCCACCCCATTGAGCCCATTCCCCTGGAGAGACCTGCCCAAGCAAGTCTGAGTGAAGTGGTGCACAAAGTCAATGGGGTGAGCCTGAGAGAGGAAAAGAGAGAGGAAGAGAGAGAGATAGAGAAGGAAGAAGAGAAAGAGAAAAGGGAAAGAAAGGAAAAGGGACAAAGAAAGGGGGGGATGGAAGGCACTGAAAGAAATAAAGGAGGGAGGAGAAAGATGATATCTATTCTAGTCCAATCACCTGTTCCAGCAGGGTTAGAAGGGTGTGTGTGTGTGTCTGTGTGTTCTTCTTGTAATTTACCAGTACATTTTGGTTTTGCCTTCTTCAGAATTGGCACTGTAATACATTGGGGAAAAGTAATTTTTTAGGATGGAGGTCTGGTCCAATGGATCCTGTTTAAAGCCTCAACAAAATGTGAGAGCTTCCTCATAATATTGACCATGTTTAGTTCACAAAACCTTTAATAGAAGCAAAAGATGTTTCAATGTACTGGCAAAGATGCTGTCAAAGATGTTTCAATGTGGAAAAGGGCCTCAA
This sequence comes from Laticauda colubrina, assembly GCA_015471245.1. Lineage (NCBI taxonomy): Eukaryota > Metazoa > Chordata > Lepidosauria > Squamata > Elapidae > Laticauda > Laticauda colubrina. The sequence continues at coordinate 32,260 of BLBF01000338.1, forward strand.
GTCTAAACTAGGTCTCATTTCAATCTGATGCATCAGCACCCTCTCGCTCTCCCTCCTTCCCCCCCTCTTTCTTTATCTGATCCTTTTTCTTTCTTTCCCTTTTCTTCCTTCTCTCTTTCGTTTCTTGCTCTCTCTTTCCCTCTCCCAGGCTCACCCTATTGTCTTGGTGCACTGCTCCACTTGGATTTGCTTGGGCAGGTCCCTCCGGTGCAGCGGGCTCAATGCAGTGGACCTGTGGGACCAGCACCTAGAATGCAGCAGCGATGACGCGTTTGAAAACTAGAGCTGGCTTTGCTCTACTTTCCCTACTTGCCTGCGGGGCCGGCGCCTCCTTTCTCCTTCCCTTTCTTTCCTTTTCTCATTTCCTCACTTGCTTTTTTTTTTTTCTATTTTACACCATGATAAAACAATAATAAAGAAATAATAAAAAACCATTAGAAAAAAGATCCTTGTTGTAGCAGCGCTTCCTATTCCACAGCTGAGATATGCAAATTTCTGAGGGGAAAAAAAAGTTCATCATGACTCCACTTCTATGTCTGCATTTTTATATTGGCAATTTCCCCCCCAAAATGTTACTTTGTATATTTTGTTTTGATTATTCCACTTTGAAATGATGGGCAGATGTTGAAATTGTCCGAGGAAAGGAGCGCAAAATGGAGGAGAAATGGCCAAACTTTGTTCCGGGATCTTCATCGGCGGCTGTTTTGCAAGGAAAAGTGGGATTCCCAGGCCACAGAAAGAAAGGGAGAGATGCTTTCCCACTGGGGGCTGAGGGGGGATCGGAAGGGGCTCTTCGAGAGAGACGTGGGTTTCAAGGACAGAAAACGCCATTTTCTCCTGTAAAGCCGAGAGATCCCTATGGAAATCCCCCCCCCCTTCAAGGGGAGAGGATCCAGCTGGATTGGGGATCCTCTCAGGGAGGAAGTTTGTGTGAGACACTGTCTACAATCTGGTCCTTTGAAGGATTACTCCCCCATGTGTAACCTTACATGATTTAGAAGGCTAGATCTATAACTGAACTCTTTCCCACAATGTTCTGACCCAACTGGGTTCCCAAAGAGCAAACACAGACAAAGGCAGCAGCCTCCACCATTTAAGGTTTAATAACAAATTCTGTTCTGAAGGTTGCTTTCCGCTAATTAGCTCCGACAAGAAAGACCCTTGCCAAGTTGTTTGTCAAGGCTGCCAAAAACCCAGAGATAAGAACTAATTTACAATATTTTCCAAACATGAACTATGATGTCCACCAGTTGAGTTTAAGAGCTTCTTTGCTGTCTGCAAAGAATGCTTTTTCAAACCTAGCTTTTATCCTCTTGAGGGAGGGACCATTGCCTTGCAGCCTTACTCCCAAATCACCTGTGTTGCTGTAATTGTTCTTTCCTCCGAGTAATCCTTTGTGCATGCGCACTTGGCACAGGCTCCTCGGGAACTGCCTCATCACTGCTGTCAGCCCCCACAATCTCTGAAGGCAGCAATCCACTCCCTGATGGTCCTCGCCCTTCGTCAGTCATCACTCTCCTCAGCCATCTCCACCTGCTGCTGGCTAACCACAACACACAATCCAGACATTCATAGGGTTTTCTCTCCTGTGTGAGTCCTCTGATGTCTCACCAGGTGGGAATTCTGGCTGAAACTTTTCCCACATTTGAGACACTCATATGGTTTTTGTCCCGTATGATTTCGCCAGTGTATCACCATCTGGGAATTCTGAGTGAAAGATTTCTCACAATCTGCACACTTATATGATTTCTCTCCCATGTGAGCCCTCTGGTGTTCCACCAGGTTGCAATTCCGAGAGAAATTTTTCCCACAATCTGGACTTCAAAGAGTTTCTCCCTAGTGTGAGTCCTCTCGTGAATCACCAGATCTGTGTGCATGCTAAATCTTCTGTCACACTGGGAGCACTGGTAGAGCTTCTCTTCAGTATGGGTCCTTCCATGAATCATGAGGAAGCTTTTTTGATAGAGCATTTCCCGCTCTCTAAAAATTTATATGGGTTTTCACTTCATGCATCTTCTCATCCATAATCAGCTTTGATCTGCCATCTGTTTTTTTCCCAAAAAAAGTCATCTGTTGGGGTTTTCCAACACTGATATTCTTGGATTCTAGAGGTGGCCAAAATATTTCTGAACTCTTACCTGAAGATACTTTGATTCAAGCTACACTTTCTATCATCAAAGGATTTCATTAATACCTGGCCATTTTGGCTATCCAAGGGACCTTTTCCTTTCCACTGACTTCCAGTTATTTCCACTTTTTTATTTGGATATTATCCCTCTTGACCTCTCATGTAATGTTTGCTTCAGTTGCACATACAATATATTTTCCAGCTCAAAACGTTGTTTCTGTCTTTCTTACTGCTGAGGAAGAAAAGGTTTACACTTTCTGAAGAAAGTCGAAAAAATTTGATTGATGGGTTATTTTGCATTTTAATGCTGCTTTTCATTCTCTGTCCAGAGTGCTCTTCATCCTCTTTATCTGTAAAATTCACATTAGTGGATTAGTTTCATTATTGTTTGAAAAACAGCTGCAGGACATTTGAAAGCAGAAAAAAGAAAACCCATATATTACCAGGGAAAACAAACATCAAAGTTCTATTTTAA
>BLBF01000338.1:57870-83596 GCA_015471245.1 Laticauda colubrina
AGAGAGAGAGAGAGAGAGAGAGAGAGAGAGAGAGAGAGAGAGAGAGATCGATCATGCAATATTGGAATTCAACATTATACAAGTGCAATCAATAGAACAAAGTCAACCTACGGTCTTAGACTCTAAGAGAGATAATTTCAATAAATTTAGACCTTGGGAAGGATTCCATGGATGAGAATCCTCAAGGGGAAAACAATCCACAAAGCTTGGGAAACTTTGAAAAGTGAGATTATAAAAGCCCAATCTAGCACAATACCAATGAAGGAGAAAAATAACAGGTTTCAAAAGAAACCAGCATGAAGAACTCTCTGATAAATTGAAAGATAAAAAAGACAAGTATAAAAAGTAGAAATAGAGGCACACAACTGAGGCAAAATATCAGCAAATAGCCAGGCCTGCAAAGATGAAAATGAACTAAGGCTTAGCTCAAAATGAACTAAGGCTTGCGACAAAGGTCAAAAATAACAAAAAACAAAAAAGCTGCTTTCAACATATAAAAAAACAAGAAAAAAGTCAAGGAAATGATTGGCTCATTAATGGGAGAAAGTGGTAGGAAGGTGACAACCAACAGGGAGAAAGCTGAACAACAGCTTAACTCTTTTTTTGCATCCATCTTTACACCAAAGGAAAAAACAGTCCAAACTATCAAAAACAAATATCATAAAAAACAGATTAGGAACAACAGTTAAAATAGGCAAGAAAATGGTAAGTGAACACCTGACCACCCCAGACATCTTCAGATCACCAGGACCAGATGGATTACATCCCAAGGTTCTGAGAGAAGTGGTAGACATGATCTCAGAACTACTGAACTATAACTATATAGTTATAACTATAACTACAGACGTATCAGCCTGATCTCAATAGCTGGGAAGATTCTGGAAAAGATAAGCGACAAATCAGCAAAGACCTAGAGACAAACAAAATCATAACCAAAAGCCAAGATGGGTTTGTCAAAAATAGATCATGCCAGACATATCTTATTGCATTCTTGACAAAATTAGTGGACCAGAGGAGTGCCGCGAATATAATTTATGTGGACTTCAGTAAGGCATTTGATAAAGTAGACCACAACCTATTACTTCAAAAGATAGAAAAATGTGGGTTAGAGAGCATAGCCACTAGATGGATTCATAACTGGCTGACCAAATGCACTCAATGCGTAGTCCTCAATGGAACTGCATCTACATGGAGGAAAGTATTCAATGGAGTACCCCAAAGCTCTGTTTCACGCCCAGGACTCTTCAAACTCATCACTGATTTGGATGAGGGGATAGGGAACCCATCAAATTTGCAGATGACAACAAGCTAGCAGAAATAGCCAACACTCCAGAAGATAGGCTTAAGATACAGAAGGTTCTTGACAAGCTTGAAAACTGGTCGCTATTTAACAAAAATGAAATTCAATGGCGAAAAAAGTAAGGTTCTACATTTAGGCAACAAAAGCCTAATACACAGGTATAGTATAGCTCAAGGTTCTTCTGACCTGGGGACTGGACCACGCAGACAAGTGAAGCCCCATCTGCAGGATGTAGGCAGCACACAAAACCATGGCCCCCCTCCAGTCTGCGGAAAAACCTTTCTCTACAGAACCAGTCCCTGGTGTCCAAAAAGTTGGGGGTCACTGATAGAGGTGGTACCTGGCTTAGTAGTAGTAACTGTAAGAGGGAGTCCCTCTTGGAATCCTCATGGACAATCACTTAAGCCCCTGTCCCACTGCACCAATGGATGCAAAGAGGATGTAAAACGTTAAAAAAAGCTTGCCATCCGTTGGAAGACGCGATGCATCCGTTGTGTACTCACTGCATACGTCTTTCATACGCTCTATCCATCGAGCATCTGTCCACTGTGATTTCATCTGCGCAAGAAGTTTTGAGCTGCACAAAACTTTGTGAATGGATGAACTTTCCGCTGTGTACGATGTAAATCTGTGACATCCTTGCAACAAACATTCTATGTCCGTTTATCATTCGTTAAACGTCCGCTGTATCCTCTCTGCATCCGCTGGGCATCCTCGCAACTCACATCCGTTGCAGCTGAAAACGGAAAGAGGGAGGAAAGAAAAGGTACACAGAACATCTACACAGCGTTAGTAGCACGGAAATAGAAAGGATGCGCAGTGAATGGTTTGCATCCAATATACATCCGCTAGGCTTCCTATGAACATCCGTTTAACATCCCCGCTACATACTACCCACGTCCGTTCTTTTCTGTTCTGCTTATGCAAATTTTCACCACTTTTTGGAGCGGATGACAATGGATGGAGCCACCCCCGAAATTTTGCTCATCCGCTGTGTCCTTTATGCATACGTTTTGCGTCCGTCGGCCAGTGGGACAGGGCCTTTAAATATGAGCCAGCAGTGTGCTGCAGCTACCAAAAAAAGCCGATGAAGTTCTAGGCTGCATTAACAGAGGTATAGAATCAAGATCATGTGAAGTTTTAATACCACTTTATAAGGCCTTGGTAAAGCCACATCTGGGAATACTGCATCCAGTTTTGGTCACCATGATGTAACAAAAAATGTTGAGAGTCTAGAAAGAGTGCAGAGAAGAGCAACAAGGATGATTAGGGGACCGGAGGCTAAAATGTATGAAGAACGGTTGCAGGAACTGAGTGTGTCTAGTTTAATGCAAAGAAGGACGAAGGGGAGACATGATAGCACTCTTCCAATATCTCAGGGGCTGCCACAAAGTAGAGGGAGTCAAGCTATTCTCCCAAGCCCCTGAAGGCAGGACAAGAAACTAATCAAGGAGAGAAGCAACCTGGAATTGAGGAGAAACTTCCTGACAGTGGAGCAACATTGCCTCCAGAAGTTATGAATGCTCCAAACACTGGAAGTTTTTAAGAAGTTTGTACAACCATTTGCCTGAAGTGGTGTCGGGTTTCCTGCCTAAGCAGGGGGATGGACTAGAAGACCTCCAAGGTCCCTTCCAACTCTTGTTTTTCTCTTATTCAAAACACAAGACACACAGAAATACACCCCCATGAATTTCTATAGGGAGACAATCTGCGTGTGCTTCGGTGGGCAAAAGGTCCCAGAAGTGCATTCACTCCAATTCCTTGATCTAATTTCAGAAAGGCGGGGCCGCTAACAGATGAAATCGGGATCAAATCCGATGAAAGATTTAAAACGTCCGTTTTGCCTTTGAAACCCCTCGCTTGCCAGGAAAGCAGCTGTCGATTCGGGAGGGAAAGAATATACCTCAGCAGCCCTCATGTTTCAGTCTTCTTCCCTTCGCTGCTTCCCCGCCGTGGGGGGGGGAAGGGCCCGACTTGCTCCCGGCTTCTCCTCCGACCTGCCCTCCACTCACCTCCCAGGAGCCGCTTCCGCCCTCCGAGCAGCACAAGAGGCTCCGCCGACGCCATCAGCCTCCCGCGGCTGAGCCGGAAGAGGAAGTTGCCCTGCCCTTCGCCTTCTTGCCTCTGCATCCTCTCTAGCAATCCACGACTCTATCTGTCTCATGGAGCTTTTCAGTCACCCGGCTCATGGTTTGTCCCAAAGGTGATTTTTTTTTTTTTTTTTCAGGAGGGAACTGGACTTTCTTGGTTTGGTTTGGTTTTTCTTTTCTTTAAAGACGTTTCGCTTCTCATCCGAGAAACTTCTTCAGTTCTGACCGGATGGTGGGGAATGGAAGGATTTATACTCCGTGCAGACAGCCAGGTCATTCATCCTTTGGGAAGATTTAACACTCTATCGCGGGGGGTGGGGGGGTGGGGGGTGTTTTCCTTCAAACTTGGCAACCTTTAAGACTGGTGGACTTCAACTCCCAGAATTCTTGCTCCAGTCATGTTAGGTCAGGAATTCTGGGAGTTGAAGTCCACAAGTCTTAAAGCGGCCAGGTTCGGAGACCTCTGCTCTATCGTTTCCTCTCGTTCCAGCCCAGCTTCTCCCGCTTTCCTAGAGCAGATGTGCCGCCGCTGGACCATACCTGCTTCCTGAGGCGCGAGTGTTGCTTCTTTGTAGAGCGCCACCTAGCGCCGTAAGGCTGAAGAACGTGTTTGTTCCACCTATCTGCTGCTTCAACCCTAAGGGTCACCTTGCAGCATGTCCAGGGTCATGCGATCAAACTTCAGAGTGAGAAGCCTTGCACACAGATCATTCATGCCTTCTCACCTCATTTTGGCTTCCTGGCCCGGACCAATGGACCAACTAGAAACCTCATCTGGTCCGAACGCAGCAGCCCACATGAGGACCCTTAGGTTGCCCATGTAACATATTTGTTTTTTAAGGTGCAATTGAAGATGCTGGTCATCACCTTTAAAGCGATTTATTATAACAATAGCCCTCGCGCTATATACCACCCCACAGTGCTTTATAGCTCTCTCAGTTTGTAGTATCCGAAGACTGTCCCCAACAATCTGGATCCTCATTCTACTGATCTCAAAGGGGACGGAAGGCTGAGTCAACCTTGAGCCCTATCAGTATCGAACTCCAGGCAATGGGAAGAGTTAGCTGGCAATATATTACATTCTAACTACTGAGCCACCAGGGCACGTCACTAGTTTCCCACCTTTTATTAGTTTCCCATCTATCTGTTCTACCAAGTCAGATAGGGTGGGCACATTCCTAGCCCCCTTGCCTTAAATATTAACGTCTGATAGGACCTAGGAAGTGAGTGTTTCCTGTTGCAGCTCTGCCCTATTAGACACCCTTCGCCCCTGAGGTTTGGCAGGCATTTATCCTCCTGATCTTCTGTAAAGGAAAGAAGATCTAGCTTTTCCACGAAGCACTGTGATAAGATGAGGCGCCTGCACATCAGAAGTTTGATTTGGAGCCGGGTTTTTGTTTTTATGCATTTAGTTTTAATACTGTCTTTAATTATTGATTGGGAGCCAACCTGAGTGTGCTATAACATGAATGCCTACATAAATATTTTAAATAAATCAGAGGAAAAAGATCAATCTGGAACACGGCTCTGCTGAAGCTGCCCATTTGCAGATTGTTTGAGCCACCTAAGGTCTGTATTTCAAATTTATATGCCGCAAATCCTGCAGTGAACTTCTCCAATCTAACTCCTTGCATAGAGAAAGATAACCAGATTTGAGCAAGAATGGCACCAGCCATGAACATTAGTAAAACCAGGTTAACCTGGTTAATTTCTAATTTGAACAAAGGGAAGAATCACATTTTTTGAATTCTCAGACTATCCAAATGCCATCAACTTTGCTCTAAGTGCCCTGTATTTGCAAATAAATGTTAAATGCAGAGGCTTTGCATTTTGTAATATATGGGAGTTATTGGTTTCTGTATTAAGGTTTTATTACTGTAAACCATGTGGAGTTATCATTAGTGGGGCTGTCATACACATTTTCATGCTAAGTAAAAAAAACAAATACATGTTTATATCCCTTTATTAAATGTAGAAATAACTCAGGGCATCACATTTACTCTGGCTGAGCATAACAGTTCCTCTTGACTCCCTGATAAAGAACGACCTCACTGGGCCAGAGAAAGGAAGGTCAGATCAACTTAGAGAAAGGAAGAACAAAGAAAGAAAAAGTAAACTCAAATCGGATTAAAGGCCTACAGGCTAAAACATACAAAGAATGGTTAGAAAAACTGGACATGGCTGTGAAGAACCAGGGAGCGACATGATAGCAGTGTTCCAATATTTGAGGGGCTGCCACAGAGAAGAAGGGATCAAGGTATTTTCTAAAGCACCCAAAGGCCAGAAAAGGAATAATGGATGGAAACTGAACAAATAGGGAGACATTTTCTGACAGGGAGAACCATCAAACAACGGAATAGCTCGCCTTCAGAAGTTGTGAGTGCTTTACCACTGCAGCTTTCAAGAAGATACGTGACTGCCATGTTAGAAATTGTACAGGATAATATGCTTGAGCAGTGGATTGGACTAGATGACATACAAGATCCCTTCCAACTCTGTTACTCTGTTCTATTCCACTCTCATGTTTGATACGAAGACATGTTTCATTAAAAGGAATCATACAAGAAATTAGTTAATTGTTCAGCTGGGTTTTCAAAGAGAGAAAAACAAAATTCAATATTTCTCTAAACACATTAAATTTTGCCTCAGGTATTTGCCTCAGGAATTTCTTGTGTGTGATAAGGGAGGAATTTTGTATGAAACACAGTCTGCAATCTGGGTATTTGAATTATTACTCTCCTATGTGTAACCTTACATGATTTATAAGGCTAGACCTAGTACTGAAATCTTTCCCACAATCAGGACATTCATAAGGTTTCTCTCCTGTGTGAGTCCTCCAATGTATCACCAAATTGGAATTCCAACTGAAATTTTTCCCACATTCAAGACACTCATATGGTTTTTCTCCAGTATGAGTCCTCTGGTGTTTCACCAGGTAAGAATTCTGACTAAAATTTTTGCCACAATCCGGACACTGATATGGTTTTTCTCCTGTGTGAGTTCTCTGGTGCATCACCAGCTTGGCATTCCGAGTGAAACTTTTCCCACAATCTGGACACTCATACAGTTTCTCTCCTGTGTGAACCCTCCAGTGTATCACCAAAGTGGAATTCCGACTGAAACTTTTCCCACATTTGAGACATTCATATGGTTTTTCTCCTGTGTGAGTCCTCTGATGTATTACCAAGTCGGAGTTTCGAATGAAACTTTTCCCACAAAACAGGCACTCATATAATTTTTCTCCTGTATGAGTCCTCTGGTGTAAAACCAGGCCAGAATTCCGAGTGAATTTTTTTCCACAATCCAGACACTGATACTGCTTGTCTGCAGTATGAGTTCTCTGATGTACCACCAGGTGAGAATTCCGATAGAAACTTTTCCCACAATCTACACATTTATATGGTTTCTCCCCTGTGTGAGTCCTCTGGTGTTCTACCAGGTGGGAATTCCATCTGAAATGTTTCCTACAATCAGGGCACTCGTACGGTTTTTCTCCTGTGTGAGTTCTCTGATGTTCCACCAGGTGCGAATTCTGACAGAAACATTTCCCACAATACAGACACTCGTATGGTTTTTCTCCTGTGTGAGTCCTCTGATGTTTTACCAGGTTAGAATTATCCTGGAAACGTTTCCCACAATCTGAACACTCATATGGTTTTTCTCCTGTGTGAGTCCTCCGATGTCTCACCAGATTGGAATTCTGACTGAAACTTTTCCCACAATCTGGACATTCATATGGTTTCTCTCCTGTGTGAGTCCTCTGGTGTATCACCAGCTCAGAATTCCATGTGAAACTTTTCCCACAATCAGGACATTCAAAATGTTTCTCTCCAGTGCAAGTCCTCTTCTGTCTCACTACATTGGTGTACATTGTAAATCTTTTGTCACATTGGGAGCACTGGTAGAGCTTCTCTCCGGTGTGGGTCCTTTCATCAATCACGAGGAAGCTTTTGGGAGTAAAGCTTTTGCCACATTCCAAACATTTCTATGGCTTTTCATTTGGTGGATCCTCTTATGCATAGTCAGCTGTGATACAATCTGTTTTTTTCCGCACATTAAGCTGACTGTGTTGTTTTTCCAACACTGATATTATTGGGTTTTTGCGGAGACCAAAAATATTTCTGATCTCTTACTTGGAGTTTCTTTGATTGAAGCCATTATTACCTTCCTCAAAGGCTTTATATGATGCCTGTCCAATTTGGCTATCTAGGCGACCTTTTCTCTTCCAGGAATTTCCCCCTTTTTCTTTAGTTGGAAATTATCCTCCTTGCCTTCTCGTGTAAAGTTTTCTTCAAGACCATATACTCTATTTTTTCCAGCTCAAAAGTTTGTTCTTGTTATTCTCTCCTTTGTCTCTCATCTGGTGAGGAATAGAAAGTGGTTTTCACTTTCCAGAGGAAGTAAAAAAATTGTTTGATGGCTTGTTTTCCTTTTTAAAGCTGCTTCTCAGTTTCTGTTTTCCACAGTAATTGTCTTGGCATCTTTATCTGTAAGAACAATATCAATGAGTTTATTTCATTATTGTCTAAAAAATGGCTGCAGAACAGATGAAACAGGAAAACCACCTGCAATTTACATGAAAAAAACAAACAGTAAAATCAGAGTTTAAGCTCTAATATAAAGATTCATTTGGCATATAGCAGGGCAGCAAGATCCAAATTCAAATATTGAATCAATTATAATATTCTCTTTTTGGCTTTGATAGATCACACAAATATTCATACTTATTCACACAGAAATAAAAACCTATGAATTTAAGTATGTAGGCAACCTAAGTGTATCAGTGCACAAAATGTCCCAAAAGTGCATTCACTGAAACTTTTAATTTAAATCTGCAAAAGTGGGGACAATAACAGATGAAATGGTGCCCAAATGCAATGCAAGATTTAAAGCATCCGCATTGCCCATGAAAATGATGGGCACTTAGTAAGCAATATAAAAAACTAATAAAGATTTATTTAAATCTCTGTTGAAAGGCTGTCAAAAGGCCTTCCTTCCGAGGATTCGAATTTTCCCGCTGAGACAGCTCCGGCACAAGGATACGGACAACTGCTTGAAAGCTGGATCTTTTTTATTTTTCAGGAAGGCGAGAGATAGCGAGGCTGCGTTCCTGGGTTAGCTACCTTCATAAGGTAAGTTCCTGATTTTTTTATACCCTTTTCTCCCTTTTGTGTGTGAGTGCTTGTGTTTGTATTTCTTAATGTTTTAAATCCTGTCAGGGGTTGTCTTTATTTTCGCCAGTGGGTAAACTCCGCGGGGTGCGGAAAGCAACTTTGCGGGGTGGTTTGATTGTATTATCGGTTTCGTCTTAATCTCTTTTGGCTTAATGGTTTCTCATATTTGTTTTGTGGCAATCTCCTGTCTGTCTCCTTTGTGATATAATTTGTGTCTTTTGTCTGTTTGTTTTTGCTGATTTGGCATGCCTTGTGTTTGCAAGGGTTTTCTTTTCTTGTTTCCCTAGTTTTCTTAATTATTTGGGTTTTTTGTCTAAGGGGCTTCTTCAATACCTTTTATTTGATTCCTTTTCCTATGAAGGTTTGTTTTATGGCTGGCCTGATGTTCCCTTTGGGCTTTTCCTGCTTGGGTGACACCACTGTCCTTGTGAAGTTCCCTTTCCACATCTCCCAGCAGAAAATTAATCACAGGTAGCAGTTTTAAATCCTGCAGCCCCAGAGGAATAAAATTCCGGGAGGGGAAGAATATGCAGCAGCAACCCACATGTTTCACCCTCGTTGCTTCCTCTCCCGCTTCCCCGCCGTGGAGGAACCCAAAGGGCCCGACTTGCTCCCGGCTTCTCCTCCGACCTGCCCTCCACTCACCTCCCAGGAGACGCTTCGGCCCTCCGAGCAGCACAAGAGGCTCCGCCGACGCCATTTAGCCTCCCGTGGCTGAGCCGGAAGAGGAAATTCCTCTGCCTTTCGCCTCCTCTCCTTTACAACCGTTCCAGCAATTCACTACTCTATCATTTCGACCCGTTCAATCTCAACTTCTGCCCCTTCCCTTAAAACAGGGTCTCCAACCCTCCAGGAATTCTGGGAGTTGAAGTCCACTTGTCTTAAAGTTGCCAAGGTTGGAGACTCCTGCCCGAGAATAGCTCAGTCGCCGTTTTACCGAGTGTTGCCGCTCTATAGATCGCCATCTAGCGACATAAGGCGGAAAAACACCTTGAAGGCGTTTGAAGATGGTCTCACTGATTCCGTGCTTCCTTAAGTGCCAGAAAGTCCTATTCGACTCCCATCGAGCTCGTCGGAAACTTTTCTCCCTGAGGCTCCATCCCAAACTTTTTCTTTCAGATTCCTTTCATGTCCTTGGAGCTGAGCCCAGAGCTTCGTTTGTGAGAAAGGGCCACTAAACCTACTCATAACATACTCAAAGTTGGAAGGGACTTTGTAGGTCCAATCCCCTTCCCCCACAAGCAGGAGACCCTACATCATTTTTGACAAGTGGCAGTCCAATCTCTTCCTGAAAGTCTCAAGTGATGATGCTCCCACAACTTCTGAAGGCAAAGCTGTTCCATGGGTTGATTGTTCTCTCTGTCAGAAAGTTTCTCCTTATGTCCAGGTTGAATCTCTCCTTGTTCAGTTTCCATCCATTATTCCTTGTCTCGCCTTCAGGTGCTTCAGAAAATAGCTTGACCCCCACTCCTCTCTATGGCAGCCCCTCAAATATTGGAAGGCCGCTATCATGTCTCCCCTGGTCCTTCTCTTCACTAGACTAGCCAAGCCCAGTTCCTGTAAGCGTTCATCATATGTTTTAGCCTCCAGTCCCCTAATCATCCTGGTTGCTCTTCTCTGCATTCTTTTTCTAGAGTCTAGACATCTTTTTTATAATGTGGTGACCAAAACTGGATGCAGCACTCTAGTTGTGTGGTCTTACTAAGGATTTATAAATTTACATAGACTTCTGCAAAGCCTTTGATTCAGTGGTACATGACTAACTACTGTTAAAACTAAACTCTTATGGCATTTCCAGATCCCTTCTTAAGTGGATGACTGCATTCCTGTCAAACAGGCAACAAATAGTAAAAATAGGGAGCACTTTATCAAATCCTGCTCTAGTTAACAGCGGTGTTCCCCAAGGCAGCGTTCTAGGACCCACACTCTTTATATATAAATGACCTTTGCGATCACCTTATAAGCAACTGCATCCTCTTCACAGATGATATAAAACTATTCAACACCACCGACAATGCTACTGCTCTTCAAAGTGACCTTGATTATGTGTCTGAATGGTGAAACAATTGGCAACTCCAAATCTCAACCAACAAATGCTCTGTCCTACACATTGGCAAAAAAGATCAGCACACCCAATACAAATTACGCGGATATAACCTCATTGATGACCCTCACTCAGTCAAGGACCTAGGAGTCTTCATATCTAATGACCTAAGTGCCAGAGCTCACTGTAACAGCATTGCCAAAAAGGCATTAAGAGTTGTAAATCTAATCTTATGAAGCTTCTCCTCTGGAAATATTGAATTGCTAACTAGGGCATACAAAACATTTGCTAGACCAATACACGAATACAACTCATCTGTCTAGAATCCGCATTTGTATATCAGACATTAATACAATTGAGCGAGTCCAGAAGTATTTCATGAGAAGAGTATTATACTCCTCTGCTCACAACAGAATACTTTATGTCACCAGACTTGAAATTTTGGGCTTGGACAATCTTGAACTATGCCGCCTATGCTTGGACTTAAGCATAGTACACAAAATTATCTTCTACAATGTCCTACCAGTCAATGACTACTTCAGCTTCAACCGCGACAATACAAGAGCACACAATTGATACAAACTCAATGTTAACAGCTCCAAACTTGATTGCAGAAAGTACGACTTCTGCAACAGAGTGGTCAATGCCTGGAATGCACTACCTCACTCTGTTGTTACATCCTCGAACCCCCACTCCTTTAACCTCAAACTGTCCACTATTGACCTCACCCCATTCCTAAGAGGTCTCTAAGGGACATGCATAAGTGCACCATTCGTGCCTCCCGTCCCTGTCCTATTGCCCCCTTTTAATCGTATCTATTTTCTGTATTCTTACTCATGTTTATATTTATACCTATTATTTTGTAAGCGACTGACAAATCAAAATAAACAAATAAAAATAAAATGGTGTTAGTACCTCACTTGATCTCGATTGCATGCCTCTGTTAATGCAATTTAGGATTGCATTAGCTTTTTTGGCTGCTGCTGCACATTGATGGCTCATATTTAGCTGGTTGTCCACAAAAACTCCAAGACCCCTATCACAATAATTGCTATTAAGCCTGGTTTCACCCAGTCTATATGTGTACTCTTGGTTTTTTTCTTACCTAAGTGTAGGATTTTTCTTTTCTCTACACTGAATTTCATTCTGGTAGATAGGGCCCAGTGTTCAAGTCTGTCAAGATTTTGAGTCTATCTTCTTGGGTGTTAGTTATTCCTGACAGTTTAGCATCATCTTCAAATTTGATAAGTTCCTCTTCTATTCCCTCATCTAAGTCGTTCATGAAGATTACTGGTCCTAAGAGGGAACCTTGTGGCACCCCCCTGCTTACTTCCCTCCATGTAGACTTAGACCTATTACTCATTGAGAACAGTTTGTCAGCCAGTTGTGAATCCATCTGGTGGTGGTGGTGCTATCTATCCCACTGACGGAAATACAGACAGATTTTTCTACATTTTCTACATACAGAAATTCATAGGTGTGTATTTCTGTGTGTATTTGTGTGTATTTCTGCCTGCCTATATCAATCCGATCAGAGCCAGAAGGGATCTTGGAGGTCTTCTACTCCAACCCCCTGCTGAAGCAGGAAACCCTTTACTAGATAGGCGGCTTCCAGTTTACTTCCAGTAGGGTACTTCCAGTAATGAACATTTTATTTATTTATTTGTTTGTTTGTTTGTCTGCTTATTGTTTAGTCAAACAACTATTAGATAATAGGTATAAGTATAAACATGGTGAAAAACACATGAAAGGGATACGAATAAGGAAAAAAAAGAAACAATAGGACAGGGACGGTAGGCACGTTTTGGTGCGCTTATGCACGCCCCGTAATCTTCAAACGCCTTCAGGCAGAAACGAGCATGTTCTCCCGCCATACAGAATGTCACTAAAATGGCGGTCTATTCGCGGCCGGTTCAGGGGCGGCAGAAGTATATACTATCTATGGCAGGAGCAAAGGTTGGGCTTGAACAGGTTGATACGATAGAGTACTGTATTCCTTGAGAGTTAGTTTATAGATTCGCCCTAGGGCCGTATTCCTAGAGAGGATGTGGAGGAGAGGAGGCGAAAGAGGATCTTTCTCTTCCGGCTCGGCAACGGGAGGCTGATGGCGTCGGCAGACCCTTTTGGGTTGTTTCGAGAGTCGAAGCGGCTCCCGGGAGGTGAGTGAAGGGCAGGTCGGAGTCGAAGCCGGGAGCAAGTCGGGCCCTTTGGGCTCCTCCGCGGCGGGGAGGCAGGGAAGGGAGAAGAATGGAAAGATATGAGCTTCCGCTGCATATTCTTTTCTTTCCCAAATTTTATTCCTCTGGGGCTGCACGATGTAAAACTGCTGCCTATATTTGATTTTCTGCTGGGAAATGGGAGATTTATATGTTTTTTATATTTCTTACTGAGTGCTGGGTAATGAGGATGCTTTAAATCTTGCATAACATTTGGACACCACTTCATCTGTTATTGTCCCCCACTTTTGTAAATTTAAATAAAAAGTGGGACATTTTGGACACCGATACACATTGATTGCCCACATATGTAAATTCATAGGTTTTTATTTCTGTGTGAATAGGCGTGGATATTTGTCTGATCTATCCAAGCCAAAAAGAGAATATTGCAATTGATTCAATATTTGAACTTGGATTTGCTAGCCTTTTCTATGCCAAATGAATCATAATTAATGTTAGAGCTTAAAAAACTATGATTTCAGTGTTTGTTTTTTCATGTTAAATGTGGGTAGTTTTCCTGTTTCACGTGTTCTGCAGCCATTTTTTAGACAATGATGAAATTAACTCATTGATACGATTTTTACAGGCAAAGAAGATGCCAAGACGATTACTGTGGAAAACAGAAATTGAGAAGCTGCTTTAAAAAAGAAAACAAACCATCAAACATTTTTTTTACTTCCTCTGGAAAGTGAAAACCACTTTTCATTCCTCACCAGATGAGAGACAAGGGAGAGAATAACAGGAACAAACTTTTGAGCTGGAAAAAATAGAGTATATGGACCTGAAGAAAACATTATATGAGAAGGCAAGGAGGACAATTTGCAACTGAAATTGAAAGTGGGAAATTCCTGGAAGTCAGTGGAAAGGGAAAGGTTGCTTGGGTAACTAAATTGGACAGGCATTATTTAAAGCCTTTGAGGAGGAAATAATGCCTTAGTCAAAGAAACTCCAAGTAAGGAATCAGAAATTTTTTTGGTCTCCACAAAAATCCAATATCTGTGTTGCAAAAAAAAACCCCAAAAAAACCCGCTTAATGTGGGGGGAAAAACAGATTGTAGATCATAGCTGACTATGCATAAGGTAAAGGTAAATGTTTCCCTTGCACATACATTCTCGTTGTTTCCAGTTCTAGGGGCAGTGCTCATCTCTGTTACAAAACCAAAGATCCAGGGCTGTCCAAAGACGTCTCTGTGGTCATGTGGGTGGCATAACTAAATGCTGAAGGTGCACAGAACGCAGTTACCTTCCCATCAGTGGTCCCTATTTTTCTACTTGCATTTTTACATGCTTTCAAACTGCTAGGTTGGCAGAAACTGAAAAGTAACGCGAGCTCACTCTGTTACGTGGCTCTCGTGATTCAAACTGCTGAACTGCCGACCTTTCAAATTGGCAAACTCAGCGTCTTAGCCACTGAGCCACCACGTCCCTCATAATGCACAATCATCATGCATAAGAGGATTGACCAAATGAAAAGTCATAGAAATGTTTGGAATGCAGCAAAAGCTTTACTCAAAAAAGCTTCCTCATGATTGATGGAAGGACCCATACTAGAGAGAAGCTCTACCAGTGCTCCCAATGTGAAAAAAGATTTATAATGCATACCAATGTAGTGAGACAGAAGAGGACTAGCACTGGAGAGAAACACTTTGAATGTTTTGATTGTGGGAAAAGTTTCACATGGAATTCTGACCTGAGGACTCACATGGGAGAGAAACCATATGAGTGTCTGTATTGTGGGAAAAGTTTCATTCAGAATACCAGCCTGGTGATACACCAGAGGACTCATACAGGAGAAAAACTGTATGAGTGTCCGGATTGTGGGAAAAGTTTCAGTAAGAATTTCAATCTGTTGGAACACCAGAGCATTCACACAGGAGATAAACCATATGAATGTCTGGACTGTGGGAAACATTTCAGTCGAAATTCCTACTTGGTGGAACATCAAAGGACTCATAGAGGAGAGAAACCATATAAGTGTCCTGATTGTGGGAAAACTTTCTGTCGGAATTCTCACCTAGTGGTACACCAGAGAACTCATACAGGCAACAAACCATATGAGTGTCCGGACTGTGGGAAATGTTTCACTCAGACTTCCAAACTGGTGGTGCACCAGAGGACTCACACAGGGGAGAAACCATATGAGTGTGAGGAATGTGGAAAAAGTTTCACTCAAAATTCCAAGCTGTTGAGACACCAGAGAACTCACATGGGAGAGAAGCCATATGAGTGTCTGTATTGTGGAAAAAGTTTCACTCAGAATGCCAGCCTGGTGATACACCAGAGGACACACACGGGAGAGAAACCATATGAGTGTCGGGATTGTGGGAAAAGTTTCACTCAGAATTCCAACCTGGTGACACATCAGAGGATTCACACAAGAGATAAACCATATGAGTGCTTGGATTGTGGAAAAAGTTTCAGTCGAAATTCCCACCTGGTGGAACACCAGAGAACTCACACAGGAGAGAAACCATATAAGTGTCCTGATTGTGGGAAAGGTTTCTTTTGGAATTCTAAGCTGGTGGTACACCAGAGAACTCACACAGGTAAGAAACCATATCAATGTCTGGATTGTGGTAAAAGTTTCAATTGGAATTCTGCCCTGGTGATACACCAGAGGACTCACACAGGAGAAAAACCATATAAGTGTCCAGAGTGTGGGAAAAGTTTCATTCAGAATTATGAATTGGTTATACACCAGAGGACTCACTCAGGAGAGAACCCATATGAGTGTCCAGATTGTGGGAAAAGTTTCAGTAAGAATTTCAATCTATTGCAACACCAGACCATTCACACAGGAGATAAACCATATGAGTGTTTGTACTGTGGGAAACATTTCAGTCGAAATTCCTATCTGGTGGAACACCAAAGAACTCATACAGGAGAGAAACCATTTAAGTGTCCTGATTGTGGGAAAACTTTTGGTCGTAATTCTCACCTAGTGGTACACCAGACATCTCATACAGGCAACAAACCATATGAGTGTACAGACTGTGGGAAACGTTTCACTCAGACTTCCAAACTTGTGGTACACCAGAGAACTCATACAGGCAACAAACCATATGAGTGTCCAGTCTGTGGAAAACATTTCATCCAGAATTCCAACCTGGTGAAACACCAGAAAACTCACAGCAGAGAAAATCCATATGTGTATCTGGAGTGTGGGGAAAATATTCATTCAGAATTCCAAGCTGGTGACACACCAGAGGACTCATATAGGAGCGAGACTGTACAGAGTGTTCAGATTGTAGGAAAGATTTCAGTAGTAGGACTAGCCTCACCAATCATGTAAGGTTACATGGGAGAAACCATTTTAATGCCAAGGTTGCTGACAGTGTTTCACACAAAATTCCTATCAAAGAGTAGACACTCCATAAGGTGATGTGTGTAGATGAATCTTGAATATCATTTCTGATTTCTCATTGCAAGCTCTTTTTAATCAAATATGTCTTAGTATTAAACATGGAGGAGATCTGTGTTGGGATGTCCCAAGCCTTTTCTAAGCTCCCTTTCTCAGGCCAATGCAGTACCTTTCACACAGGGATGACAGGTGAAGGCCTTTGGTTGGTCAGTGAATGAAACCCCCCAGCAACAAAATTCTCTCAGTTAAGAAACAGATGAGCACCACCTCTTAGAACAGGACTGAACAGGAAAACTTTAGGAGGAAAAAGGGCTGCCAAATTTTATTGGAAATAGTTCCTATGAAATGGGATGGATCTGGGTGCTGTACTCTAGGTGTCTTACTAAGGCTTTATACCACTCCATCAAACCTCAGTAAGACTACATCTAGAGTATTGCATCCAATTTTGGTCACCACACTATAAAAAAAGATGTTGAGACTCTTGGAAAAAGGAGAAGAGCAACCAGGATGATAGGGGGTTGGAGACTGAAACATGAAGAACGGTTACAGGAACTGGGCATGGCTAGTCTAGTGAAGGACCAGGGGAGACATGATAGCAGTCTTCCAATATTTGAGGGGTTACCACAGAGAGGAGGGGGTCAAGCTATTTTCCAAAGCACCTGAAGGCCAGACAAGGAATAACAGATGGAAACTGAACAAGGAGAGAGTTAACCTGGAAATAAGGAGAAACTTTCTGACAGCCACAACCATCAACCAATGGAACAGCTTGCCCTCGGAAATTGTGGGAATGTCATCACTTGAGACTTCTAAGAAGATATTGGACTGCCATTTGTCATAAATGGAATCAGGTCTTCTGCTTCGGTAGGGGGTTGGACTAGATGACCTTCAAGGTCCCTTCCAACTCTGATTATCTGTTATCTGTTAAATCGTTTATGGCAAATAGTTCCCATAGGGCTGGAGCTGCAGTAAAAAATGTTCATTTCCTAGCCCTATCAGTGAAATTTAAAGGAATGTACAAAGTGCGTGCCTTTCCCATCTCAACAAGTAGATGGAAAAATAATAAAGGTGGGAGAATAATGACAGGTGCCCTATTGGCGCAGTGTTTAGAATGCAGTATTGCCAGCTGACTCTGCCCACAGCCTTCAATTTGATCCTGATGGGGCTTAAGGTTGACAGCCTTCCATCCTACTGAGATCTGTAAAATGAGGACCCAGTTTGTTGGGTGCTATATGTTGAATCTGTAAACCAAGACTGCTATAAAGCATTCTGTGATGGTATTATGTGTCTAAATGATATTGCTATAATAAAGAAATGGCTTTAAAGGGGATGACCAGTAACTTGAATTGTACCTGTAAAGAAAACAATCCAGGACAGCTCTCGTCGCAAGGATGTTACACAGGCAATCTAGGGATTCTCATTACTGTGTGTGCTGCTGCATTCTGGACCATTTGAATTTTCTGGGTGGTCCACTGCAGTGATCCAAACAGGTGACCCAAGGCATGCTCAAGGCCTGGTTCAGAAAAGGGGCACAATTGGCACACTAGTTGAATCTGCACAGCCGTTCCCCCAGATATGGCCGCCTGAAGCAGGAGCCGTGAATCCAGGAATACCTCCAAATTGTACACCGGTTCAGTCCAGGGAAGTACCAGTCTGTCCAGAGTCAAAGATGAAATGTCTTCTACACAGGAAGTGGTGGGAGGAGGCAAAAATACATGAATACTCCATATTGCCAGGTACTTGGGCAGTCCTGCCAGAGCATCATCTCTCTGGATAGAGATATTTAATGGGGTATCATAAGATGAATAGCCTTGGGCGGTTTCACATAGACGTTAAAAAGGAGGAGTAAAAGGCTTAAGTCCTAGGCCACCCCATATTGCAGGGGTCTGGGATTCAGTGGCTCCTCTTCTACCCAGCAAGGTGGAACCAGCCAAGAAAGCTAGAAGAAAATTCATCATAACCCTTAATGAGTTTATAAAAAGTGACATCATATGACCACATGAGGGTAATTCCAGCAGTTCTGCTTGTTATCTCTCCAGGACCATATGGGTCATTGAGGACCTCATGTGATTTGGACGTGGGAAGAGGTAGGTATCCCAGGCAAGCAAGCCAAAAGCTGAGAGCTACAAGCAAGTGGGTGGTCTCCAGGCCTGCTCCTTTCTGGGTTTGGGAGAGGAATCGAGAGCTAACTATTAAAGCCCAGGACTTTTTAGATCAACTAGTGCCCTCCAAAGATTTTGATCAAGCTGCCTGGGGATACTCAATGGTGGAGTCTTAACGCCTCTGGAAACCTGGAAGGCAGCTCAGAGGAATTCTGCCCTCTAAGTGAGATTTAGACCCTGCAACAATGCAGAGGGGTAAATATCTCCTGCCTAGATGGGTTTGGAAGCAATGTGGGTGGGCGCTTCAGTTCTTTTGTCCCGTATTTCATTCTATTAATGGGATGAAGATGGCAATGGTTTCAGGCTGCACATACAAACAAGACCTCATCAATTTTCATGATGCAACACCTGTGGAAGTCCTGCTCAGGGTCAAAGGGGCTCCTGGGAGGTGAATGGAGAGCAGGTCGGAGGAGAGGTGAGGAGCAAGCCAGGCCCTTTGGATTCCTCCATGGCGTAGAAACAGAATAGGAAGCAATGAGGCTGAAAACATGGGCTGCTGCTGCATATTTCTTCTTCCTAAATGTTATGACACTTACATGGCATGGATTAAAAGTTTGGCTGCCTGTGATTTTGCTTGGAAACATGCTTGATTCCTTGTTTTCCTGGTAGGTGAGGAGTTCCGTGGGCAAAGTAGATGCTTTAAATCTCGCATAGGATTTGGGCACCATTTTGTCTGTTAGTGTCCCCATATTTCTAAAAGTAAATTTAAAAAATTGAGAAAATGCACTTCTGGCATGTTTCAATCAAGTATTACATGCATATTCTCTCTCTCCAAATGTTATTACACTTATGCTGCATGGTTTAAAATTGCTGCCTGTGATGAGAGACTAATATTGAAAGGGCACATATGAAGAATGGTTGCAGGATTTGTGTGTGGTTAGTCTAGAGAAAAGGAATAGTGGGGACATGATAGCAGTATTCTAGTATTTGAAGGGCTGCCATAAAGAGGGGGAAGGGGTCAATTTATTTTCCAAAGCTCTTGCAGGCAGGACAAAAAACAATGGAAAATTATCAAGGAGAGAAGCAACCTGGAATTAAGGAGAAACTTCCTAACAGGGAGAATTAACTTGTGGAATAGCTTTGCCTTCAGACTTTGTGGCTGTTTCAGAGAGAGGTGAAAAAATAAAAAATCTCCCAGGTGTCAAAAGATCCTTGTAGTTTTCTGGCTCAATCCCCTGCTCAAGCAAGAGAACATACACCATTTCAGATAAGTGGCTGCCCAGTCTCTTCTTCAGTCTCTCAACCTCCAATGATGAAACAGCCACAAAGTCTGAAGGCAAAGCTATTCCACAAGTTAATTCTCCCTGTTAGGAAGTTTCTCCTTAATTCCAGGTTGCTTCTCTCCTTGATAAATTTCCATTCATTGTTTTTTGTCCTGCCTGCAGGAGCTTTGGAAAATAAATTGACTCCTTCCCCCTCTTTATGGCAGCCCTTCAAATACTAGAATACTGCTATCATGTACCCACTATTCCTTTTCTCTAGACTAACCAGACACAAATCCTGCAACCATTCTTCATATGTGCCCTTTCAATATTAGTCTCTCATCACAGGCAGCAATTTTAAACCATGCAGCATAAGTGTAATAACATTTGAAGAGAGAGAATATGCAAGAAGATACAGAAGCCGTATCTTTCATTCTTGTTCCTTGCTCGGCTTCCCCGCCGTGGAGGAACGCAAAGGGCCCGACTTGCTCCCGGCTTCTCCGACCTGCCCTCCACTCACTTCTCAGGATCCGCTTCGACCCTAAGAACAGAACTTCAACTCTCCACGACTCCATCTTCCCATGGGAGAGGCAGAAGAGGGAATTCCTCCTCCGCAACCTTTCTACCAATACTCTGGTTTTAATGCCTTTCACCTCAGCTGCGCCCCCCGCCCCTCGGTTGAATGTTGGATCTCAGCCACCAGGGATACCCCTATTATCTTGATGGATTGCCAGATGCTTGTGTTGTGTTTGAGCTCCACCTAAGTGACGTGAGGCTGAAAATACGCACATTCTATATCAGGAGTTTCTAAGTTTTTTTTTTTTTTTTTTTAAATGAAGTGCCGTTTTCCACTCTTAGCCGTCACATTCATAACTTTTCTCCGGGATGATCTAGCCCTAGTCCAGTGGTGGCTAACCTTTTTGGGCTTGTGTCAAAAATTGTGCATGCACCAGCGCGCACACACTTGCGTGCCAGCAACCAGAATGCAATGTGTGGCCCACCCTCCCCATGCCCCGTGCATGTGTGCACAATCCCCCGGCCACCCCCTTACCTGCACTGCGCCTCACAGCTGATTTTTTGGCTGGTTTGAGGCCTTTGGCTTCCCAGAGGCTTCGAAAAAGCCTCTGCAAGGCTTTTCAGGCCAAATTATAGGCCTGTTTCATCACTTCCGGTATTACAGGAAGTGACAAAATGGGCCAAGAATTCGTCCTGAAAAGCCTTGCAGAGGATTTTTCTAAGCCTCTGGGAGACCAAAAAAGGCCTCAAACCAAGCCGGGGGAAAAATCAGCTGTGAGGCACGTACATGCGCAGTGAGGTGAGCTTGCTTGCCTGCGGCTCATGTGCCAGCACAAGTGGCTTTGCGTGCCACTTGTCGCACGCGTGCCATAGGTTCACCATCACAGCCCTAGTCTCTCCTTTAGGTCTTGGACACCCACATCGTCACTGCAACTGAGCCTGGAGCTTCTTTTGCAGGAATTAAACCAAAGGACAGCATCTGCAGGGGGGAACACAATGTTCCATCATTGCACAATGTGCAACAAAAAATGACATCTCCCTTGGGGATCAGTAAAGACTCTTCCAGCCAGTTGTTCCTCTTGGGGCAGGGGTGGGATTCAGCTGGTTCAGGCAAACCGGATGTTAATTTTACATCTGATACGCCAAACCAGTAGTTGCAAGGACTGGCTAGCTCCCCCTGGTCACTCCCAGGAGTCTCCACATTGCCCATTTTGGATGCCAGATAAGTGCAGGACCCAGAGGCTCTGGGAGGGCAAAAAACTGGCTTCCCAGAAGTCCAGAAACGGGGTTGTTTCCGGCCTCTGGAGCCCAGGGGAGGCACTTTTTGCCCTCCCAGAGGCTCAAGGAAAGCCTCTGGAGCCTGGGGAGGGCAAAAAATGGGGCTCCTGGAAGTCTGGAAATGAGTCCCTTTCTGGCCTCCAGAGGGCCTCAGGAGCCCAGGGAAGGCAGTTTTCACCCTCCCGGAGGCTCAAGGAAAACCTCAGGAGACGGTAGAGGGCGGAAACACCCCTCTCCATTGTGGTGCAGGAGGCTGACTAGGCCACGCCCACCATGGCCACGCCCAGCCAGCAACCAGGCAGAGAACCAGTTGCTAAAATTTTTGAATCCCACCCATCTTGGGGGTGCAGGATAACTCCCCAAAATTATGTATGTGACTAAAGGAAACTTGAAGAGTGAAGCCTGACTCTACTTTACTTTCACAAGATTAGCAAGTGCTGCATCATAAAAGTTGATAAAAAAAGTTGATAAAAGTCTTGTGTGTATGCACAGCCTTAAATGATTGCTAGCTTCATATCCCTTTAATAGAAAAATGAAATACAAGACGAAACCTTGAAGTGCCCACCCACATAGCTTCCAAATCCATCTAGATAGGAGATATTATTTTTCCTTCTGCATTCTTGCCTGTCATCTCACTTAGAGGGCAGAATTCCTCTGAGCAGCCTTCCAGGGGCATTAAAATTCCACTACTGAATATTGATCAAAATCTTTGGAGGGCGCTAGTTTGTAGATAGCTGATCTAAAGAGTCCTGGGCTTGAGCCCTTGGCTCTCAATTCCTCTCCCAGGCCCAGAAAGGAGCAGGCCTGGAGACCACTCACTTGCCTGTAGCTCTCAGCTGCCGACTTGCTTGCCTCAAGACTCCTACCTCTTCCCACATCAGAGTAATATGAAGTGCTCACTTAATGACCCACATGGTCCTGGAGATATGACAAGTGGAACTGCTGGAATTATACTCATTAAATGTGGTCATGTGATGTCACTTTTTATAAACTCATTGAGGGTTGGGGTGGGCTGCTACAGGTTCGCGTGATCCTCCAGCTAAGATTCTGTGCAGTTCGGTGAACCAGTAAATCCCATCCCTGGCTGGCCTCTACCACCATGCCCCTCCTCTTCCTGGAGGGGCCTGTTCTGGATGCCAGTACAGGGCTGGCGCAGAGGTTCGGGAAGGGCCATTTTCACCCTCCCAGAGGCTTGTAGGAAGCTGACTAGGCCATGCCCACCATAACCATGCCCACCCAGGAACTGGGCAGAGAATAGGTTGCTGAAATTTTTGAAGCCCACCCTTTAAGGGTTATGGTGGATCTTTTATCTTCCTGGATGGTTTCAGCTGGTTGGGGAGGAGAGGAGCCGCCAAGTCCTAGCTCCTGGCGCTATGTCGTGGCCTGGGACCTAAGTCTTTTTCTCATCCTTTTTAACATCTACATGGAACTGCCCGAGGTTATCCATCTTATGATACCCCATTAAGTATTTCTAAGATGGAGTGTTCATGTGTTTTGCCTACCCCCCCAGTGAGTTCATCTTTGACTTTGGACAGACCGGTACTTCCCTGATCCAGAATGCAGCAGCACACACAGTAATGAGAGTCCCTAGATTGCTCCTTGTCCATTCCTTTAAATTTTGCTGATAGGGCTGGGAAATTAACCTTTTTTACTGCAGTCCCAGCCCTATGGGAACACTCTTTCCAATAAAATTTGGCAGGCCTTTTTCCTCCTGAAGTTTTCCTCTGTCCAGTCATGTCTGATTCTTGGAAGCGGTGCTCATCTGTGTTTAACTGAACAAATTTTGTTGCTGGGCAGGTTTCATTCCCTGACCGATCATAGGCCTTCATCTATCATCCCTGTGTGGAAGGGAACAATTGCACTGGGCCAGAGAAAGGGAGCTCAGAAAGGGCTTGAACATCCCAACAAATCTCCTTCATGTTTAACACTAAGACATGTTTGATTAAAAAGAGCTTGCAATGAGAGATCAGAAATGATATTCAAGATTCCTCTACACACATCAAACTACACCTTGTGGAGGAGTATCAATTGTACAATAAGAAAGGAAGTTTGTGTGAAACAATGTCAGCAATCTAAGCATTAAAATGGTTTCTCCCATGTAACCTTATATGATTGATAAGGCGAGACCTACTACTGAAATCTTTCTCACAATTCAGACATTTATTACGGTCTCGCTCCTGTGTGAGTCCTCAGGTGTATCACCAACTTGGAATTCTGAATGAATTTTTCCCCACATTCCATACACTCATATGGTTTTTCTCTGGTGTGTGTTTTCTTATGTTTCACCAGATTGGAATTCTGAGTGAAGCGTTTCCCACAGTCCAGACATTCATATGGTTTGTTGCCTGTATGAGTTCTCTGGTGTAACACGAGGAAAGAATTCCGACAGAAAGTTTTCCCACAATCAGGACACTCATATGGTTTGTTGCCTGTATGAGTTCTCTGGTGTACCACTAGGTGAGAATTACGACAGAAAGTTTTCCCACAATCAGGACACTTATATGGTTTCTCTCCTCTATGAGTTCTTTGATGTTCCACCAAGTAGGAATTTCGACTGAAATGTTTCCCACAGTCCAGACACTCATATGGTTTATCTCCTGTGTGAATGCTCTGGTGTTCCAACAGATTGAAATTCTTACTGAAACTTTTCCCACAATCCGGACACTCATATGGTTTTTCTCCTGAGTGAGTCCTGTGGTGTACAACCAAGTCGTAATTCTGAGTGAAACTTTTCCCACACTCCAGACACTCATATGGTTTTTCTCCTGTGTGAGTCCTCTGGTGTATCACCAAGGCAGAATTCCAATTGAAACTTTTACCACAATGCAGACATTGATATGGTTTCTTACCTGTGTGAGTTCTCTGGTGTACCACCAGCTTAGAATTCCAAAAGAAACCTTTCCCACAATCAGGACACTTATATGGTTTCTCTCCTGTGTGAGTTCTCTGGTGTTCCACCAGGTGGGAATTTCGACTGAAACTTTTCCCACAATCCAGACACTCATACAGTTTTTCTCCTGTGTGAATCCTCTGGTGTATCACCAAGTTGGAATTCTGACTGAAACTTTTCCCACAATCCTGACACTCATATGGTTTCTCTCCCGTGTGTGTCCTCTGGTGTATCACCAGGCTGGCATTCTGAGTGAAACTTTTTCCGCAGTATAGACACTCATATGGTTTCTCTCCCGTGTGAGTTTTCTGGTGTCTCAACAGGTTGGAATTTTGAGTGAAACTATTTCCACAATCCCCACACTCATATGGTTTCTCCCCCATATGAGTCCTCTGGTGTACCACCAGTTTGGAAGTCTGACTAAAATGTTTTCCACAATCAGGACATTCAAAGGGTTTCTCCCCCATGAGAATTCTCTTGTGTCTCACAAGAGTGGTGTGGTGTGCTTTTGTCACATTGGGAGCACTGGAAGGCCTTCTCTCCGGTGTGAGTGTTTCCATGAGGGAGTTGTTTTGAGTAAAAGCTTTGCCGCACTATGAGCATGTGGATTTTCATTGGTGTGGACCCTCTCTTGCATAATTAGCTGTGATCTGCAATCTGTGGTTTTTTTCCACAATAGGCCCTCAGTGTGTTTTTCTAACACTGATATTCTTGGATACTTGAGGAGGCAAAAAATATTTCTGATGTCTTATCTGCAGATACTCTGATTGAAGCCATTCTTTCCTTCCTCTTTGACTTTTCATGTAATCTTTCCTTGAGTTCCATATACTCCATTGTTTCCAGCTCAAAACTTTATTCTTGTTATTCTTTCCCTTGATTCTCATCTTCTGAGGGAAGAGAAGAGTTTTTATACTTTCTGGAGGAAGTGGAAAAGATTTTGATTTTTGTTTTAATGTTGTTTCTCATTCTTTGTTATTCACAATCCTCTTCCTAACATCTTCTTTGTCTGTAAGATCCATATAAATGAGTTTAATTATTGTTTAAAAAAATGGCTGCAGAACATGAGGAAACAGCAAATAAAAAAGCTCCATGTATATTACCATGGAAAATATCAAAAAGGTACTTTAACCTTTAATATAGTTCATTTGGCACATAAAAACATCTAAGTTCAAATCTCCATTCAATCATTTTCTTTTTGCATTGTGTAAATTATTAGCACTGAAAATTGTTATAAAATGTTCCTGACAATCCTGAAGATTGTACAGACACATGTATACGCACACATAAATACACATCTATTAATTAGTGAATGTAAAAAACCTGTTTATTTCAGTCTGCAAAATGTCCCAGAAGTGTATTTGCTCAATTTTTTTGATCTAATTTTAGAAAGGCGGGGCCACTAACAGATGAAATCCTATGCAAGATTTAAAACATCCGCTACATACAGTATATCTATCTATCTATCTATCTATCTATCTATCTATCTATCTATCTAT
>BLBF01000338.1:83606-97528 GCA_015471245.1 Laticauda colubrina
TATCTATCTATCTATCTATCTATCTATCTATCTATCTATCTATCTATCTATCTATCTATCTATCTATGCTGTTCAGCTTCCATCGGGTATTATCCCACGTCATTGTAGTGCTTTTAAAGTTCTACTTTACAATGATGTGGGATAATACCCGAAGGAAGCTGAACAGCACACATGTAAGTACCCGTGAAAACTTAAAAAAAACATACATACATACATACATACATACATATATATATATATTTTAAGCTTTCGCGGGTACTTACATGTGTGCTGTTCAGCTTCCCTCAGGTATTATCCCACGTCATTGTAGTGCTGTTAAAGGGAAGCTGAACAGCATATGCATATATATACACACACACATATATATGCTATTCAGCTTCCTTCGGGTATTATCCCATGTCATTGTAGTGCTTTTAAAGTTGTAGCAACGTTTCAGCAGAATCTCATCTGCCATCATCAGGCTTCTGTATTGAGTTTGTAACAAACTCAATACATAAGCCCGACGATGGCAGATGAGACCCTGCTGAAACGTTGCTACAACTTTAAAAGCACTACAATGATGTGGGATAATACCTGAAGGAAGCTGAACAGCACACGTTAAGTACCCACGAAAACTTTAAAAAAACAAATATATATAAATATAAATATAAATATATGTGTGTGTGTGTGTGTGTGTGTGTGTGCTGTTTAGCTTCCTTCGGGTATTATCCCACGTCATTGTAGTTCTGTTAAAGTTGTAGCAACGTTTCAGCAGAATCTCATCTGCCATCATCAGGCATCTGTATAGAGTTAGTTCCTGGTTTCAGATTCTGCTGAAACGTTGCTACAACTTTAACAGAACTACAATGACGTGGGATAATACCCGAAGGAAGCCAAACAGCACACATGTAAGTACCCGTGAAAGCATATATATATACACACACACACACACACACACACACACACACACACACACTGCTCCAAAAAATAAAGGGAACACAAAAATAAGACATCCTAGATCTGAATGAATGAAATATTCTTGTTAAATACTTTGTTCATTACATAGTTGAATATGCTGACAACAAAATCACACAAAAATTATCAATGGAAATCAAATTTAGCAACCCATGGAGGTCTGGATTTGGAGTTACACTCAAAATTAAAGTGGAAAAAAACACTACAGGCTGATCCAACTTTGATGTAATGTCCTTAAAACAAGTCAAAATGAGGCTCAGTAGTGTGTGTGGCCTCCACATGCCTGTATGACCTCCCTACAACGCCTGGGCATGCTCCTGATGAGGTGGCGGATGGTCTCCTGAGGGATCTCCTCCCACACCTGGACTAAAGCATCCCCCAACTCCTGGACAGTCTGTGGTGCAACGTGGCGTTGGTGGATGGAGCGAGACATGATGTCCCGGATGTGCTCAATTGGATTCAGGTCTGGGGAAAGGGCAGGCCAGTCTATAGCATCAATGCCTTCGTCTTGCAGGAACTGCTGACATACTCCAGCCACATGAGGTCTAGCATTGTCGTGCATTAGGAGGAACCCAGGGCCAACCGCATCAGCATATGGTCTCACAAGGGGTCTGAGGATCTCATCTCGGGACCTAATGGCAGTCAGGCTACCTCTGGTGAGCACATGGAGGGCTGTGCGGCCCCCTAAAGAAATGCCACTCCACACCATTACTGACCCACTGCCAAATTGGTCATGCTGGAGGATGTTGCAGGCAGCAGAATGTTCTGCACAGTGTCTCCAGACTCTGTCACGTCTGTCACATGTGCTCAGTGTGAACCTGCTTTCATCTGTGAAGAGTACAGGGTGCCAGTGGTGAATTTGCCCATCTTGGTGTTCTCTGGCAAATGCCAAACATCCTGCACGGTGTTGGGCTGTAAGCCCAACCCCCACCTGTGGACGCCGGGCCCTCATACCACCCTCATGGAGTCTGTTTCTGATGGTTTGAGCAGTCACGTGCACATTTGTGGCCCGCTGGAGGTCATTTTGCAGGGCTCTGGCAGTGCTCCTCCTGTCTCTCCTTGCACAAAGGCGGAAGGTAGCGGTCCTGATGCTGGGTTGTTGCCCTCCTACGGCCTCCTCCACGTCTCCTGAGGAACTGGCCTGTCTCCTGGTAGCGCCTCCATTCTCTGGACACTACGCTGACAGACACAGCAAACCTTCTTGCCACAGCTCGCATTGATGTGCCATCCTGGATGAGCTGCACTACCTGAGCCCCTTGTGTGGGTTGTAGACTCCGTCTCAGGCTACCACGAAAGTGAAAGCACCACCAGCATTCAAAAGTGACCAAACCATCATCCAGAAAGCCTAGGAACTGAGAAGTGGTCTGTGGTCACCACCTGCAGAACCACTCCTTTATTGGGGATGTCTTGCTAACTGCCTCTGCTTTCCACCTGTTGTCTATTCCATTTGCACAACATGTGAAATTGATTGTCAATCAGTGTTGCTACCTAAGTGGACAGTTTGATTTCACAGAAGTGTGATTGACTTGGAGTTACATTGTGTTGTTTTAAGTGTTCCCTTTATTTTTTTGAGCAGTGTACCTCTCCCATTGGTAAAATCTCAGACAGCAATTTTAAATCGTGCAGCCCCAGAAGAATAAACTTTGGGGAAGGGAAGAATGCGCTGCAGCAGCCCGCATGTTTCATTCCTGTCCCTTTGCTGCTTCCCCGCCGTGGAGGAGCCCAAAAGGGCCCGACTTGATCCCGGCTT
Source organism: Laticauda colubrina (assembly GCA_015471245.1). NCBI lineage: Eukaryota > Metazoa > Chordata > Lepidosauria > Squamata > Elapidae > Laticauda > Laticauda colubrina. The sequence continues at coordinate 86,311 of BLBF01000338.1, forward strand.
CTCCTCCGACCTGCCCTCCACTCACCTCCCAGGAGCCGCTTCGGCCCTCCGAGCAGCACAAGAGGCTCCGCCGACGCCATCAGCCTCGCCTGTGCGACACGGAAGAGGAAATTCCACTCTTTTGCTTCCTCTCCTCCCCAGCCTCTCTTCTTCTTGTGCCGTATCCGTGGGCGATCCTCTCTAGCAAATCCATACTCTATCGTTTCAACTGGTTCCAGCTCAGCCTCTCTCCCTTCCCTTGCATGCTGCGATTGTACTTTGCCTGCTTTCTTCTCTGTATATCGCGCCATCTAGCGACGAAAGCCGGAAGAACACGCTCGTTCTCCCTGAAGGCGTTTGCAGATGTTCCCCTTGATTCGGGGCTTCCTGAAGGGCCATCAAGGCCTCCTTGACTCCCATCGAGCTCATCTCGGTAGCTTTTCTCCCTCAGGCTCCATCCCTAAACCGTTTTCTCTCTGGTCCCCCAAGAGGACGCTCCTTGTCCCTGGAGCTGAGCTGCAAGAATCTTTTGCAAGAAGCAGGAACTTAAACCAAAGGAAAGCACCCTTGGGGGGGAATGATGTGCAAATAGGAGACACTGTCCTCAATGATTGCCAGCCTCACCCCATTAATAAAGGAATGAAATACAGGACCAAATAATGAAGCACCCACCCACGTTGCTTCCACACCCATCTTGACAGGAGATATTATTTTTCCGTCTGCATTCCTGTAGGGTCTAAATCTCACTAAAGGGCAGAATTCCTCTGAGCAGCTTTCTCATTTTCCAGAGGGGTTAAGAATATACCCAGTTTGGTCAAAATCTTTGGAGGATGCTAGTTTGAAGGAAGCTGATCTACTCTTACAGAGGGTATGGTGATAAAGTGCTTGAATATGCAGAGATGGATAGACTAACGACAGAATTAAAAGATATGGGAGAAATGGAATATTACAGGATCTGGGATATGTGGTGTGAGTGGCTAGAGAATAAAAGCAAAGATTGTGTATTACGGTTATGCAAGAGAGACAGGAAATATATATATATTATAATATCTATTTGAAAGATCTGAACTATGCACTGTATACACTATATACAGTATAGACTGAGCTATGCACCCTGACTAAAGTACTGACAGCCAACAGCTTCCACAAAAACAAAATCACCAACTTGATCCACAAAAACACATGAAGACATAATAGAGACCTAGAAGACCAACAGACCTATGGAACAGCTGTCCTACCCTACATAAGAGGTACGACAGACAAAATCAGTAAGATACTACACAGGCATCACATCAAGACTGCCTTCAAAACAGACAAAAAAATAGCAGCCATCTTTAAAAACCCCAAAAACAAAATTGACCTGGAAAACCAAGGCATATACAAAGTTCCCTGTGCATCATGCCCAGCCACATACATTGGACAGACCAATAGAAGAATAAGTACCCCCCTAGATGAACACAAAAATGCAGTAAAAAAGCTGGAACACACCTCCTCACTAGTCCAACACATGAAAACCACAGGTCACAACATCAACTTCAATGGCACTAAAACCCTGGCCACTATAGAAAATCCCAGCCACAGAATCATCAGAGAAGCCATAGAGATTGAAAAAAGACCTGACAGCATGAATAGAAGAGATGATTCCACCAGACTGTCAATCATTTGGAAGCCAGCACTCTCAAATAGAAAGACCTCCACGCCACAAGCCAGGCAAACACATGGGCACAAACAGACTCCCTCTGATAGCTCCAGCTCAAACACACCCCAACCAGGCACCCAGGTGAAACCTAGCTTCCTAATAGATAATAGCCGTCCTTTCACACGAAGCCAAGCTGCACTGAAAGCCTCCAATACAGGAACAGAGTGTTGCCAGCCAATCAAAGCCACAAAACAGACAGAAGAAACCAGAAACACCAATCATTCAAACTCCAAGTCCAATGAACACAGACCCAGGCTCCTAGCCAATCAGAATGGACCAGCCTCGAATTTGAAACCAGGAGCTGTGAGACCCACATCCATACAGAAGCCTGATGATGGCAGATGGGATTCTGCTGAAACGTTGCTACAACTTTGAAAGCACTACAATGACGTAGGATAATATCCGAAGGAAGCTAAACAGCACACATGTAAGTACCCGCGAAAGCTTAAAAAAAACATATATATATATATATTTGTGAAAAGGCAAAATATATATGTAAGAATGTTAACATAGAAATAGTATATAAAAGGAAAGAAAGAAAAATACAAATATCAATATAAAATTACAAGAGATACTGATGCTGAAGCGCTGTAAAGATTGGAAATGTAGAAATGTTGGGAAATGTGAGATAAAAACTAATTAAAAAAAGAAAGCTGTTCTAAAGAGTCCTGGGCTTTAGCAGTTGGAAATAACTCAAAGCCAACAAAAAAACTTGGATCCTTGAAAACAAAGAGGATTTATTAAAAAGAAATAAGACGGTTTGCAAAATGTTGGTGGTCTTTAGAACTTTAACAAGCAGGTTCAGAATAAAGAGCCACACCTTTAGAGCCTCAAAACAGACTTTTATAAAGTTTCGTTTTGTCACCCAAGTTCACATTGCAAGGGACACTGCAAGGTCATCCAGTCCAACCCCCATTTGTAAAACCTTTAAGCATCTTATAGACTATTTTATTTTTGAATTTACTTATTTCTAACCACCACTGCGACGAGGCTCAATTGACCGGCACTTCGGAGCCTGTGCTCCACTCCATCTCTGCTGTCCAGACCAGCAGGCCAGCTGCTTCTCTCTACTGCTGCTCTTGCTGGGAGAGCAGACTGCAATTTAGCAGCTGTCAGCCGCCACTTTGGGTCCTCCAAGTCCCTTTGGGAAAGAGTCATGGCTGAGAGAAGCAGCAGTTGTGTTGAATGCTGTTTCTCTCAGTCGCGGCGCTTTCTGGGTGGGACTCAGTGGATGCAAAGTGGCGGCTGACAGCTGCTGAATTGCAGTTTGCTCTCCCAGCAAGAGCAGCAGTGGAGAGAAGCAGATGCTGGCCCGGAGAACACATGGAGTGCAGAGTGAAGCGTCAAGAGACAGAAGAAGTGGCTCCGGATAGATCGTCTTAAAGGTATGAAGAACCATCTAGTGGCTCTGGTCTGTTCCCAAACCGCTTTGGCCCTTCTGCGCCCATGCCGCCCCCCCTCCACCCCCAATGGCCTAGCATGGCAGGCTGCAGGCCAAATAAATTGCTTTGGCCCACGGGACCATAGTTGGAGGCCAGAGGCAGGCAGCGGCATGTAGGCGGAGGTTTCAGTCAGGTGCTTCCCCTGATCCTGCCTAGGTGAAGGACTATCGGGCGGATGCTCCATGGGAAGGCCAGAGTCGGGGAATGGTACGTCCCCGGGCTCTGACCTGAGGCGCAGGGCAAGCAGGCGGCATGCTTACCTTTGGTGAGCAGAGTAGGTGAGGCGCGGAGATTCGCTGGTGGTGCAAAGGCAAGATATATTGGGTGGGGTGGGGAAGAGAGGGTGGGGCCAGCACTCTCTTTAGAGCCTATCACGGTGGTGAGATTGGTTAAGAGAATATACATCGAGCAGCGCAGCACTCAAAGCCTGCCCTGCACTGGTGAGGGAAGCGGGGGTTTTTAGCTCAGCTGAGGCGCGGCAATCCGCTTTGCCTCGCAAATCAGCTGAGCTAATAAACAGCAGCAAAAGGTGAGAGGTAAGAGTGGGGGCGGGTGTGTGGGGCCAGTCAAAATTTCCCCTTCCAGTTCTCTGAACCAATCAGGATTTTCCCTACCGGGATGCCAGAACCAGTACAAACTCGCTGATGACCATCCCGACTTGGAACTCCTACCTCTTCCCAAATCCAAATCACATGAAGTTCTCACATAATGACCCACATGGTATTGGAGTTATAACAAGTGGAACTGCTGGAATTGCCCATATTAAATGATGTGGTCGTTGATGTCAATAAGGGTTATGGTGGATTTTCTTCAATCTTTCTGGCTGGTTCCACTTGGCTGGGTAGAAGAGGAGTCAGTGAGTCCTTGCAATATGGCCTGAGTTAAGCCTTTTGCTGCTCCTTTTTAACATCTACATGAAACTGCCCAAGGACTTCTTGGTGAGATTCTACCAGTTCGCACCTATTTGCTAGAACCGGTTGCTAACATTCTAAGGAGTTCAGAGAACCGGTTGTTAGAAGAAATTACTGGCCTAATCCTGTAAGGAAGGCAGGAAGGAAACATTCTGGTGTTGCTTACAGAAACTGCCTCTCCGTTAACCCTTATTACATCCTTGGCAGGACTAGACTTCCTGTCTCAGGAACTTCTCTGGAGGTTTTTCCCCTCCTTTGCTAGTACTTTGCTTGTGTGGAGTGACCAAAGTTACAATGGCACTGAAAAAAGTGATTTATGGCCATTTTTCACACTTACGACTGTTGCAGCATCCCCAGTCATGAGAGGCCAAGCGAGGAGATGCCTCAATGTGAGTGATATTGAGTTGGCCACGCCCAGCCAATTACACCACCAAGCCATGCCCGAGTCACATGACCACCAAGCCATGACCACCAACTAAACCACGCCCACAGAACGGTTAAAAATTTTAATCCCACCCAACCGCATACATTTTATGTTACCTCATTAAATATCTCCATCCAGAGAGAAGTGATGCCCGGAAGCTACCAACTTCAATTCAACCGTAGGAAAATGAAGTGTTCGTGTGTTTTTGCCTCTCCCCTATCCCAACTTCCTATCCAGATGTCATTTCATGTTTGACTCTGGACAGACTCTTACTTCCATGGACTGAACCGGTGTACAATTTGGAGATATTCTTGGGTTTACGGCTCCTGCTTGAGGCGGCCATGGCTGAGGATTCATCTAGAATTTATTTATCTACTGTTTATCTACTCACATTTGCATACTTTCAAAGAGTGATGTGGGGGCCTAGAACTCTCGCCTCATGATCAGGAGGCCGTGAGTTCGATCCTAGGTAGAGACTGATATTTCTCTCTCTGGGCAAACTGAGAATATATCTGCTGCAAAATTCTGCATTGGAGACAGGAAGGGCATCCAGCCAGTAAACACTCAGCTCCATTCAGTTGCCCAGACTTCACCTCGCAATTACCAGGTCATTAAATGACCAAAAAATAAAAAATTGCAGGCTTTCAAACTGCTAGGTCAGCAGGAGTTGCGGAAAGTAACAATAGCCCACCCTGTTTGTGTGCCATTCGGATTTCTAACCCAGGCTGTCAGTGTTCCAGCTGATTTCCTCGGCATATTTAACTGCTGATCATCATGCCTCTTGATAGTGAGATAGGAAGCATATAAATTTAATAAAACAAATATTGTATTTCCTTTTTATCCAGAAACTCAAGATGGCATACAAAATACTTATTGGGCCAAGAAAGAGGGTCTTTTCTCATTTTAAATCCCCCAATCAACCAACCTACCTGCACATAAATACTTCCTGCCTCTCAGTTGGCATTTTAAATTAGCATCCAGGAGCTTCTGCCAGTCACCCTCCTGCCTAACCTAACACTGAGCTGGAATTTGTGGCTTTTCATTCAGGGTCCTTGATTCAACAAACATGACTAGGGAAGTGTCTTCAGATAAATACTGGCACTCTCCGGTAAGAAACAGAGATGAGCACCACTCCCTAGAGCTGGATACAACTGATCAGAGGAAACATTTGCCTTAATTATGATTTTAAACAGAATATTAACAAGAACTAATAAGATAAACCTATTTCCAATTTTCTTTACTACACTGATTATAATTAGAAATAGAAAACTGTATCTTACTCTATGGTTAAAAAATCACTTTAACAATCACCTGCTTTTTAATAATCAAAACTATAAGTCATAACTTTATTTTTCCAACACAAGCCTCTAAAGGGCTTTCATTTAGCAAGGAGTGTAGAAAATGTATTTTCTCTGATTGAGGAAGTCAATTATTCATCTCAACAAATTCCATCCTCTTCAATAACCATTCCTCCATCACGGTTAAAGTTGAGACTTTCCACTTTAGTGCATGGAATACAAGTGATCGTCGACTTATGACAACTATGGGGGCAGAAATATTGGTCCTAAAACAAGATACTCATGTGATTGCCTCTCCCAGAAAATGGAATCCTGCCCCTTCCAAGTCACGATCACTAATAGACAATGTAGGTGATCAAGCAAACTTAGTGAAACAATTGCCTGCCAAAAGACGGCAGGCAGTTCCCTTCTACATGCAAAAGGGAATTTCGTTGCTGGGCAGATTTCTTTCGCCAGCCAACCATAGGATTTCACCTGTCTTCCCTGTGTGGAAGGGAACCACTGCACTGGGCCAGAGAAAGGAAGCTCAGAAAGAGCTTGAACATAGCTCTCCTCTTTCATGTTTAATCAGACATTTGATAAAAAAGAATCAGCTGAGAAATTAAAGTAGCTAATTTCTCAGCTGAGCTTGCAATGAGAGATTAGAAATGATATGCAAGATTCCACTAAAGACACTGAATAATACTTCAGGGAATATCTTCTGTACGATAAAAGAGGAATTTTCTGTGACACACTGTCAACAATCTAAGCATTAAAATGGTTTCTCCCCTATGTGTAATCTTACATGATTTATAAGGCTAGACCTACTACTGAAATCTTTCCCACAATCTGGACATTCATACGGTCTCGCTCCTGTGTGAGTTCTCTCATGTATCACCAGTTTGGAATTCTGAACAAATTTTTTCCCACACTCCAGACACTCATATGGTTTTTCTCCGGTATGAGTTCTCTGGTGTATCACGAGGGCAGAATTCCAATGGAAACTTTTACCACAATCCAGACACTGATATGGTTTGTTGCCTGTATGAGTTCTCTGGTGTACCACCAGGTGATAATTCCGACAGAAACCTTTCCCGCAATCAGGACACATATATGGTTTCTCTCCGGTATGAATTCTCTGGTGGATCACCAGATTGAAATTCCTACTGAAACTTTTTCCACATTCAGGACACTCATATGGTTTCTCTCCTGTGTGAGTCTTCTGATGCATCAGAAGGTTGGCATTCTGCTTGAAACTCTTCCCACAATCTGGACACTCATAGGGTTTCTCTCCCGTGTGAGTTCTCTGGTGTATCACCAGGTTGGAATTCTGACTGAAACGCTTCCCACACTCTGGACACTCATATGGTTTATCTCCTGTGTGAGTGCTCTGGTGCACCACCAGATTGAAATTTTTACTGAAACTCTTCCCACAATCTGGACACTCATATGGTTTCTCTCCCGAGTGAGTCATCTGGTGTATAACTAAATCGGAATTCCGAATGAAACTTTTCCCACACTCCAGACACTCATATGGTTTTTCTCCTGTGTGAGTCCTCTGGTGTATCACCAGGGCAGAATTCCAATTGAAACTTTTACCACAATCCAGACATTGATATGGTTTTTTACCTGTGTGAATTCTCTGGTGTACCACCAGGTTTGAATTCCAAGAGAAACCTTTCCCGCAATCAGGACACTTATATGGTTTCTCGCCTGTGTGAGTTCTCTGGTGTTCCACCAGGTGGGAATTTCGATTGAAACTTTTCCCACAATCCTGACACCCATATGGTTTTTCTCCTGTGTGAATCCTCTGATGTATCACCAGTTCGGAATTCCAAGTGAAACCTTTTCCACAATCTGGGCATTGATACGGTTTTTCTCCCATGTGAGTCCACTGATGTATTAGCAGGTTGGTATTCTGCTTGAAACTCTTACAGTAATCTGAGCATTCATATGATTTCTCTCCTGAGTTCTCTGATGTATCACCAGTTTGATATTCTGCTTGAAACAATTCTCACAATCCAGCATTTATATGGTTTATCTCCTGTGTGAATCCTCTGATGCTTCATCAGATCAGGCTTCCAAGTATAAGTTTTCCCACAATCAGGACACTCATATGGTTTGTCTCCAGTGTGAGTCTTCTGGTGTATCTCCAGGTGGAATTCCGAATGAAACTTTTTCCACAATTGAGACATTCAAAGGGTTTCTCCCCAGTGTGAGTTCTCTTGTGTCTCACAAAAATGGGGTGGCATACTAAAGCTTTTGCCACATTGGGAGCACTGGTAGGTCTTCTCTCCGGTGTGAGCGTTTCCATGAGGGAGCTGTTCTCAGCAAAACTTTTGCCACACTATGAGCATTTGTGTGGATTTTAATTGGTGTAGAACCTCTCTCGCATAATTAGCTGTGATCTGCAATCTGTGGTTTTTTTCCACAATAGGCCCTCTGTGTGTTTTTCTAACACTGATATTCTTGGATACTTGAGGCGGCAAAAAATATTTCTGATGTCTTATCTGCAGATATTCTGATTTAAGCCATTCTTTCCTTCCTCAAATTCTTTCATTAATGACTTCCCATTTTGGCTATCCAAGGGAACTTTCCCTTCCCACTGATTTCCAATTGTTTCCACTTTTTCCAAATTTGGAAATTCTCCCCTTTGACTTTTTAATTAATCTTTCCTCGAGTTCCACATACTCCATTGTTTCCAGCTCAAAACTTTATTCTTTCCCTTGTTTCTCATCTTTTGAGGAAAGAGAAGCGTTCTAACAATTTCTGAAGGAAGTGGAAAAGATTTTGATTTTTTGTTTTAACACTGCTTCTCATTCTCTGTCACTCACAGTCCTCTTCTTAGCATCTTCTTTGTCTGTAAAATTCATATTCATGAGTTAGTTTCAATATTCTTAAAAAAAATGTCTGCAGAACACGAGGAAACAGCAAAAAAGCCCCACGTGTATTACCATGTACCATCAAAATGGTTGTTTAACCTGTAATAATTATGGTTCATTTGAGACATAAAAATATCTAAGTTTGAATCTACACTCAATCATTAAGTTTTCTCCTTGCATTGTGCAAAATATGAATTATTAGCATTGAAAATTGTTGTTATAAAATATTCCTGAAAATACTGAAGATTATACACTTTACACATATATGAACACATAAATATACATCTATGAATTCGTATATGTAAAAATATCTATGTTTATTTCAGTCCGCAAAATATCCCAGAAGTGTATTCGCTCAAATTCTTTGATCTAATTATAGAAAGGCAGGGCCACTAACAGATGAAACTATGCCCAAATCCAATGCAAGAGTGAAAGCATCTGTTTTACCTATGAAACTCCTCATTTGACAGGTCAATAAAATCAAAAGGAATCAAATGTTTTGTGAAGACTGAGGGAGATGTCAGGTTAACGAATATGAATATGAAACAGAAATATATATATATATATATATATATATATGTGTGTGTGTGTGTGTGTGCGCGCGCGCACTGTTTAGCTTCCTTTGGGTATTATCCGTCATTGTAGTTCTGTTAAAGTTGTAGCAACGTTTCAGCAGAATCTCATCTGCCATCATCAGGCTTCTGTTATAGAGTTCGTATGTGTGTCAGGCTATCACAGCCGTTAGTTTTAAATTTGAGGCAAGCCTACTGCTGTGCCAGGATGGTTTTTTCTACATCCTGATTGGTTGGGAGTCTTGGTCTGCTTTTATTGGTCTTGGAGTTTGTTTGATTGGTGTTTCTGGTTTCCTCTGTTTTGTGGCTTTGATTGGCTGGCAACCCTCTGTTCCTGTATTGGAGGCTTTCAGTGCAGCTTGGCTTTGCGTGAAAGGACGGCTGTTATCTGTTAGGAAGCCAGGTTTCACCTGGGTGCCTGGTGGGGGTGTGTTCGAGCTGGAGGCATCAGAGGGAGTCTGTTTTTGCCCAGGTGTTTGCCTGGTTTGTGGTGTGGAGATCTTTCTATTTGAGAGTGCAGGCTTCCAAATGATTGACAGTCTGGGGGAATCATCTCTTCTCTGAAAGCATGAATACGAACTCAATACAGAAGCCTGATGATGGCAGATGAGATTCTGCTGAAACGTTGCTACAACTTTCATATCTATATCCCAAATCTCCCATTGGTAAAATCACAGGCGGCAGTTTTAAATCCTGCAGCCCCAGAGGAATAAAATTCGGGGAGGGGAAGAATATGCAGCAGCAACCCGCATGTTTCAGCCTCGCTGCTTCCTCTCCCGCTTCCCCGCCATGGAGGAACCCAAAGGGCCCGACTTGCTCCCGGCTTCTCCTCCGACCTGCCCTCCACTCACCTCCCAGGAGCCGCTCCGACCCTCCAAAGCAGCACAACAGGAACCGCCGACGCCATTATCCTCCCCTGGATGAACCGGAAGAGGAAGTTGCTCTGACCTTTTCCTCTACGTCCTCTCTAGCAACACTATCGTTCCAACCCGTTTCAATCTCAGCCTCTTCCCCTTCCCTAGAAGAGCACGGCCCCCGCTGTACTGTATTCACGGCTTCCTGCGCTCGAGTGTCGCTTATTTATACAGCGCCATCTAGTGACACAAGACCGAAAAATCACGCTCGTCCTTTCGTTGAACCCTTGCTTCCTTCTGTGCCACCAAGTCCTCCTATTCGACTTGCAGCGAGCTCGTCGGTAGCTTTTGTCCATGGCCCTCAATCCCGCACTTTTTCTCTTTCAGGTTCCCACCAAGAGGGCACCGACGGGCCCCTGGAGCTGAGCTGCAAGCGTCGTTTGGAAGAAGAGGGAACTCAACTTCGGAAAGCACCCTTGGGGGCGGGGGGGGGATGATATGCAAATAGGAAAGGAGACACTGACTTAGACAATTGCTAGCCTCATCATTCCCATTAATAAAAAAAACCGAAATACAGGACAAAACCTTGAAGCGTCCACCCACATTACCTCCAAACACATTCCACACTCATTTTTCTAATTAGAAACTTAATCTAATATTCAAAATACACAAAAACACACAAAACTAAGCAATAAAAATTGGGGGAAAAAATACCTCATGGAATATGCCTTCCCTCCTTTCTATCAAGTAATTGTTGTGCGCATTTCTGTTTGAGAACCGTATCTCCTCACCTAACCAGGAGGAAACCCTTCTTAAAAATGGATCCTGAAGTCCATTCCTCAGAAAAATCCAGGCCTATGTTTCCCTTCCACATTGCTCAGAGCTGTGCAGAGGAACAGGGAGATTTTTTCCCTTTGCTGTTGATGGGGCAGATAGAGAGGAAAGATAAAAGACACACTGAACTTTATAGGAAATGGATGGAATAGAGATTAGATGGATGGAAGGAAGATAGATTCGATAGATAGATAGATAGATAGATAGATAGATAGATAGATAGATAGATAGATAGATAGATAGGAAATGGATGGAATAGAGATTAGATGGATGGATGGAAGACAGACAGAGAGATAAATAGATAGATAGATAGATAGATAGATAGATAGATAGATAGATAGATA
>BLBF01000338.1:113790-140643 GCA_015471245.1 Laticauda colubrina
ATCTATCTATCTATCTATCTATCTATCTATCTATCTATCTATCTATCTATCTATCTATCTATCTATCTATCATCTATCTAATCTATCCATATCTATCTAAATCTACATCTAATCTATTCATATCCATCTATCTATCCATATCTATATATCTAAATCTATATCTATCTCATCTATCTATATATATCTATCTGCCTGTCTGTCTATCTACCTACCTACCTTACTTTTCCATCTCAACGTCCTAACAGGTCAGATATGGTACGCGTACTCCTAGTCCCTTCTCCTAAATATCGTCATCTGATGGGAGCTCAGAAGGCTGCCTTTTCCATTGCAGCCCCCCTCTATAAACCCTCTTCTTTCTGACGTTGGACAGACCTTTAGTGTTTTGTAAACCTCATCAAAAACCTAACTTTCCCCCCAAGCACTGGGATAAGAAGTGGCAACTGCACATCAGAAGCTGGATTTGGCACCAGGATTTTTATGTTTTGTTTTAATAGGATAGTTTTTGTTATTTTTTTTACAGGGAGCTAGCCGAAGTTTTTTATAACATAGGTGGCTATGTAAATGTTTTAAATAAATCAAAGGCAAAAGAGATAAATCAAAAGCTGGCCCTGTTAAGCTGCCCATCTCCAAGTTGCTTGAGGCACAATGCATTTCTTTATCAAATTTATATGCTGCTCATCCCACATTTAACTCCTCCAATTTAATGCCTTGGAAGGAGAAAAATTATTAATTTCAAGCAAGAATTGGCACCGGGCGTCAACCTTGTCAGTAAGGCCAGGAAGCCTAGTTAACTTCTAATTTGAACAAAAGCAAGAATCACCTTTCTGGGATTCCCTGACCGTCAAAATGCCATCAACTGTGTCCTCTATTTCGAGGTTCTGCATTTTTGCAATTTGCAATATATTCTGTAGAAAGGTTTTATTGCTGTAAACACCTAGAGTCACCGTGAATTGGGCTGCCACATACCTTTCCTGATTAAATAAATATAGATGCATGCATATTTTTTATTCTGCCTTTATTACATGTAGAAATAACTCAAAGCAGCAAACGTAACTCCTCTGTCCACCTCCTGTGTCCCAGGTATTTTCTGCTAGATTTATGGAGCTTGGCATTTTGTGGACATCTAGGTTGAAGAAGGCTGAAACTTTGCAAGCTACAGTTTTATAAACCTTTCTGATCAAAAAGCAAAAATCACCCTTAAAGCCATTTTTGCAGCAATTGCATAATTTCTGCTAAATATCTTGTTAAGATGATGTAATAGCTGGAACAGTGGGGCTGTACAATGAGCCAGAACACACAATTATAATTGATTGGTTAGAGTGCAGGCTCCTGTTTGAGGCAATCTGTGCTGTGATTGATTGCTGTGGGTGTAAAGGTGGAGTTTCCTCCCCTTTTCTTCTTCTGCATGCTCTGTGATTTAACTCATGATGTTCCTGCTTTCCTGAGTATCTTGTTTGCTGTAAATATAGATGTAAAATATATTTATTTATATAAAAGTACAAGTTTGTGTAAGCATCTATGTCTATGACTTCATTTGTGCACTGGCTGTGTCACTCCCTGACATACCTATAAATCCTCACACAGCCAGATACATGTATTAACTTTTATCAAACTAACATTTTCCCATTTTTTTCTCTCTTCCATCATATCTGTAGGAAATTAGCATCACATCACATCAGAAGCAGAAACTCAGCCCCCAGCCCACCTTTGCTAATGGGCTACTTACTCTGGCCTAGGCCAGTCTATTTTATATAACAAAGATCTACTCCAAGTAAAGTTATAATAGGAATTGCCCAAAGCCCTTTCATTACATCATCATCCAGCAAGGCTCAACCAAGCCTGGGACTCAGGACAGCCTACAGAGTGGCCCCATGAGAGTCTGACAATCAATCAGAACACAAGCACAAATTCAAATCTCAACAGAGGTTATAAAACACTTTCCCTTCAGCATCTCAGCCCTTTTTTCCCTTCTTTCTTCACCCAAAGCATGTGATCCTGCCCACCATTAAACCATCTTTCCAAGCAGTCACCATGTTTCAGTGTCTTTCTTTCCCACTTGGAAATGAACCTAGAAGGATATTTCTTTCAACAATCCTAATACATGTTTAACTAATTTCTCAGATGTATTTCAAAATGATTAGAAATGAAATTCAGCTTTTCTTTACACCCATCACCTTCTGCACCAAGTGGATTTTCTTATGTGCAGCAAGGGAAGAATTTTGCGTGAAGCATCGTCCACACTCTGGACATTTGAATGGTTTCTCTCCTGTATGTAAACCTACATGATTTATAAGGCTAGACCTAGTATTGAAACCTTTCCCACAATCCGGGCACTCATATGGTTTGTCCCCTGTATGAATCCTCTGATGAATCAGCAAGTCAGATTTCCAACTAAATTTTTTTCTGCAATCTGGACACTCATAAGGTTTCTCTCCTGTGTGATACTTCATGTGGCTGGTGAGATTTGATCTAGTATTGAAGCTTTTCCCACACTCTGGACAATCATATGGTTTCTCTCCAGTGTGAGTTCTCCGATGTATCATCAGATTGGAATTCCGACTGAAACTTTTGTCACAATCTGGACACTCATACAGTATGCTTCCTGTGTGAGTCCTCTGGTGTATCATCAGATTGGAATTCCGACTGAAACTTTTGTCACAATCTGGACATTCATACGGTTTCTCTCCTGTGTGAATCCTCTGGTGTATTACCAGATAAGAGTTCTGACTGAAACTTTTCTCACAATACACACACTCATATGGTTTCTCTCCTGTGTGAGTCCTCTGGTGAATCACCAAGTCAGAATTTCGAGTGAAATTTTTCCCACAATCTGGACACTCATATGGTTTCTCCCCAGTGTGAATCCTCTCGTGTATCACCAGGTCAGAATTCCGTCTGAAAGCTTTTCCACAATCCAGACACTCATATGGTTTATGTCCTGTGTGAGTCCTCTGGTGTATCACTAGGTGAGAATGCTGACTAAAGCTTTTCACACAATGTGGACACTTATATGGTTTCTCTCCAGTGTGAGTCTTCTGGTGTATTACTAGGTCAGAATTCCGAATGAATTTTTTCCCACAATGTGGGCACACATACAATTTCTCTCCTCTATGAATCTTCTGGTGTATCACCAGGTCAGAAGTTCGAATGAAACTTTTCTCACAATCCTGACACACATACGGTTTCTCTCCTGTGTGAGTCCTTTGGTGTATCACCAGGTTGGAATTCTGACGGAAATGTTTCCCACAATCCTGACACACATACGGTTTCTCTCCTGTGTGAGTCCTCTGGTGTATCACCAGGTTGGAATTCTGGCTGAAACTTTTCCCACACTCTGGACACTCAAATGGTTTTTCTCCGGTGTGTGTCCTCTTGTGTATCACCAAGGTGGCATGCTTACTGAACTTTTTGTCACACTCTGGGCATTGGTAGGGCTTTTCTCCAGTATGGGTTCTTTTATGCTCAAGAAGTTGGGATCTGTAGTGAAAGACTTTGCTACATTCAGAGCATTTGTATGGTTTTTCACCAGTGTGGGTCCTCTGATGCATAATCAGCTCTGATTTGCAAGCTACACTTTTCCCACAATATGCACATCTGTGGAGGTTTTCCACCACTGATATGCCTGGGTTCTTGAGGAGGTGAAAAATATTCATGATCCCTTCTTGGATGGTGCTTTGATTCAAACTGTTTCTTTCCTCACAGGTTGAGGCCTGCATTACTGCCTGGAATTGCTGATTCATCCCCATAGACTTCTAGATATTTTCCCTTTTTGTGTGGATTTGAAAATGTTTTCCCCTTTACCTTTTCATGTAAGGTTTCCTCGAGTTCCACATAGAATTTTTTTTTTCAGCTCAACACTCTTTTCCTATTTTTTTTTCTCACTTGTTGCTCACTTGCTAGTGAAGTAGAAAAAGCTTTGTGTTTTTCTGGAGGAAAGAGAAAAGATGTGGTTTACTGGCTGGAAAGGGGTTGCTTTTCCTTCTTAGTGCTGCTTCTGATTCTCTGCTGTCCAGAAGGCTCTTCTTGGCATCTGTAAAGGTCACATGAAAGGATTATTTTAATTACTATTTATAAAATGGTTGCACAAGATGTGGAAACAAGGGAAAAAAAGCATATATTACAATGAAAAAACAAACATGCCAAAATTAGATTCGCACATTAACCGCAAACATTCATTATGATACATAGCAAGATCCAAGATCAACTATCCCCACAGTCATGAAACACTCTTGTTGAGGTGAATTTCAAAATGTGAGCATTTCAAATTATTATCATATATACCAAGAAATACCGAGAATGGATTATAAAGATACCCATATATGCCCAAAGAAATACAGAAAAACACCCCTATGTATGTATTATATATGTAGAAAATCAGTATTTTTGTCTGCAAAGTTTCAGAAAAAGGTACAAAGAATATGTGGCCATTAACAGAGGAAATGGTGCCCAAGGCCTCTGCAAGATTTAAAGCAAAGATCCCCAAACTTGGCAACTTTAAGACTTGTGAACTTCAACTCCCAGAATTGAAGTTCACAAGTCTTAAAGTTGCCAAGTTTGGAGACCTCTGATTTAAAGCATTGGTTTTAGGACATAAGGGGAGCAGTGGTTGGAACCAAGTATTGCAGGCTACTCCTGCTCAGTGCCTCAGTAGGCTACTCCTACTCCTGCTCTTTCTGACCAGCTCAGCCTTCCATTCATCCAAGGTCAGTAAAATGAGGACCCAGAAAATTGGGATGCAAGATGCTGACTTTGTAAACTGCTCAGAAAGGGCTGTAAAAAACTATGAAGTGGAACATCAGTCTAAGTGCTATTTTGCCAAGAAAACAACACGCTGATAAAAAAAACCTGTTAGGAGACTCATATTCCTAACATTAGTATGTTATTAGTTAGTGTGAATGCACAGTACTGTATACAGCTGTATACTGTATACTGTAAACAGACAGCTGTTTACTGTTTAATTGTGGTTTACTATCCTGGTAAAGATGGCACAAGACACTTCCACAAGTCTATCACTGATAACCCGGTTGGATGGAACAAACTATGTTTCCTAGTCTATGAAATGCAGTCTACTTCTACGTAAAGAAGGTTTATGGAATGTAGTTCAAAATCCACCAGATGTAAATGCTTGGGATCCAGATAATGAGGATGATGCCAAGAAGATTGCTGACTTTAAACAGAACAACAAACGAGCTCTTTGTATAATTGGACTAACACTGAGTGACCAGCAGCTAGTCCATATTCATGGAGAAGAGTCTGCTGCAAAGTGTTGGTAGAATTTGAAGAGGATTTATGTTCGTGACAGTGTAGGTGCACACATACATCTTACACGTAAACGGTTTAGAGCACGTCTTCTGAAAGGTGGAGATTTTTTAGTTCATTTAAACTTAATGAAAAGAACTTTCCAAGAGCTACATGAAAAAGAACTAATATTTTCAGAGCTGCATCAAGTTTACATCATTCTTTCCTCATTGGATGAAAGTTATGAAGATTATGTATCTTCACTGGAAGTCCTGCCCAGAGATAAACTGACATTAACTGACATAACCGGAAGGTTGTTAGAAGAAGCAAGAAGACAGCAAGATAGGGACCAACTGAGGAAGGAACAACCACAAGAAGAGAATTTATCTTCCACTGCCTATAATGTAAGGAAATGTTTTTCTTGTGGGGCTAGGGAGCATATAGCTAAATTCTGTAAAAAGGGAAAACAACAGAATACTGACAAACACCAGAAGGCCAAGAAGAATGTTAGTTTAGCTATGTCTAGCAATTCAACTGTAAACAATGATTTGTGGGTTGTTGATAGTGGAGCATCACAGTGCATTACTAAAGATAGAAAAAGGTTTGTAAAGATGTCCACGAGTAAACAACATGTTTCATTGGCAAATGGATGGAAGATGAAAGCATCAGGTGAAGGTACTGCATATTGTTCATGTGTAAATGAACATTTAACTATGTTATATGTACCTAAACTGAAATTTAATTTGCTATCAGTAAGGGCTTTAGTTAATATTGGTTATGTAGTAACCTTTAGGGGAGATAACTGTATAATAGAGAAAGAGGGTAAAAACTGTTACTGCTACTTTAAAAAATAATTTAAAATACATGATGATCAGTTGAAGATGGCTAACTCAGTTTATAACAATGTTAAGCCACATGATGAATGTATACATTTACTACATAGACGTCTAGGGCATATTAATTTCAAAATGCTCAAACAAACTATTCAATTGTCACAGGGAGTAAAATTGAAACCTTGTAGCAAGTATTTACACTGTAATGCTTGTGGTCAAGAAAAGAGTAAGGTTACTCCTGCAGACAGACTAAATGGGTTTAAGACCAAAGAACCTTTAGAGGTTGTATTTGCTGACATAATTGGTCCTAAGAAACCAAGTTTAGGAGGTGCCTGTAATATTTTGAGTATTATGCACCATTACTCAAGATACGGTTTCTGCTATCTTATGAAGAACAAAACAGAAACATTCCAGCATTTCTTTAACTGGCTAAGGTTTGCTGAGAAAAAAATGAAAAGTAAAGTAATTACTTTAGTAACTGATAATGGGACTGAATTTGTGAACAAAATATTCCAAAATATGTTAAAATTGGCTGGTGTGGAGCATAAACGTTCTGCACCTTACAGACCACAACATAACTCGTTTATAGAATGAAGAGGGCAAACATTACAAGCCATGGCTTGTACTATGTTATCTGATTCAGGTTTACCTGAAACACTGTGGAGTGAAGCCATAATGTGTAGTAACCATGTTTTAAATAATGTAGTAAATACAACAACTGGAGAATTGCCATTCACTAGTTGGCATGGCAGAAAACCTAATTTAAGTTATTTACACACATTTGGAGCTCCAGCATGGGTGCATATTCCCTCACAAGTAAGACTGAAAGGGCAACATAGAGCTAAGAAGTTATTTTTTGTGGGTTATGAGGCCAACCACAGATCATTTAGATTTTGGGATCAAGGCACAGCTCCTGTTTATTGTAGTGCTAGTGCAAAATTTCTTGAGCACGTTGGGTGGGATAAACTGGAACAGGAATCCAGCAATGATATTATTATTGACACCCAAACAGTCCCTAAGGATAAAATCAGTACACCTCAAATAGCCATTAAAGAGGAAGGACAGGAGGAAGTAGGAGAACAGGAGCAGGTGGCATAGGAAAGTCCACCAGTAAGTTCTGTATTACCAAGACATTCAACCCGAGTAACACGACCACCTGATAGATATCAGGCTAGTGTTGTATGCCAAGTGAATTCAGTTCCAAGTAATTATAATGAATTAAAACTGTATCCTGCTAAGGATCAGGCTGCTTGGCAGAAAGCAATGGATAAGGAACTGGAATCATTAAAAAAACTGGATGTATACAAAATGTTAAGTTACCACCAGGTAAACATGCCATAGGATGTAAATGGATATATAAACTGAAGACAGGTGAAGACAGACTGTTACCCATAAAGACAGGTTAATAGCACAAGGTTCAATCAGACAGCAAATGACTATGATGAGGTGTTTGCACCTAGTCTGAAGGCTACTACATTAAGGGCAGCATTAGTGTGGGCAGCTAAGGAGAAATATATTGTAAATCATTTGAATGTAGAGACAGCATATCTGCATGCACCATTGCAACACACTATATATTTAAAGAAACCTTTGGGTCTCAAAAATGACAATACTGATAATGATTTCTGGAAACTGAAAAAGAGTCTTTATGGTTTAAAGCAATCAGGATATGAGTGGAACCAATATATAGTTAAAGAATTAACTAAAATAGGCTTTGTAGCTGACACAGCTGATCCATGTTTGTTTAAAAGAAAAAATAATGGTATGATTTCATTGTTACTATTATTTACTGATGACATAGCATTAATCACCAAAACTGAACAAGAAGCTACTGAGATAATTTCACTGCTGGAAAATAAATTTAAGATAAAACAGTTAGGAGAAATCAAACAATATCTTGGTTTGAAGATAGATAGAACTAGAGAAGGATACAAGATCTCACAGGCAGATAAAATTAACCAATTACTAAAAAGTTATAAAATGGAACTTTGTAAGCCGGCTAAAACACCATAGTTTAGCCATAGTGATGTTCAAAGTCCTATTTTTGATAAGAACATTTGTCAGTCCTTGATTGGTAGTTTATCTAATCTCAGTAATGGGTCAAGGCCAGATATCGCATACAGTGTTAATCAATTAGCGAGATTTAATGCTGAGCCCCCTGAAAGGCACTGGCAAGCTGCTAAATGTGTGTTAAGATATCTGAAACAGACAATGCATTATGCATTGTATTTGGAGCCAAAAGATGAACTGAATTTAACTGCATATGCTGATGCAAGTTTTGCTACAGACATAAATACACGAAAATCTACATCAGGTACTGCTGTATTATTGGGAAAAGCATTGATTGGATGGAGATCTATTAGACAGAAACATCTAAGTTTGTCAACAATGGAGGCTGAATTCTCATGTTTGTCTTTACTATGTACAGATTTAGTTTTGTATAAGCAATTATTAATTGATATGGGAATTAATGTAACAGATCCTATTGTTGTTTACAAAGATAACCAATCAGTAATACAGATGGCTTCAAATATTGCTGTTAAAACAAGAACAAAACACACTGATTTAAGATATTTAAATGTGAGACAATGTGTGCAAAGATGATTAAGCTGGAATACTGTATGTAAGAAAACAATATAGCAAATCATTTTACAAAGGCCCAAGGCTCTATAAAGCATAAGGCTAGCTGTGAAGATTATGGACTTAGAATGTAAGGTTGTATATATTATCTTACCCAAAAGGGGAGAATGTTAGGAATATGGGTCTCCTAACAGGTATTTGGGTTAGAAATATATAAATATAAACCAGGATAAACATTTTAGTACCATCTCTTTAAGGGAACGCAAGAGCATGCAATTGGGTGTGTTTTTCTCAAACGACCATAAGATGGAGCCAGAAACCTGGTTTGTTTTCATCTGAGTCTCAGAAGAGAAGAGAGTGTATCTTTATTTCCTTCTGTTGGAAAGTATTGCTATTGCTCCATTTTTCCTAATTGACTGATATTACTGGATTTAATGTAAGTCTGATACTTAACTGTTTTTGACACTGGACTTTGTTACTGGAATATCCCTGGATTGAAAAACTGACTGATTAACCTGTAAATGACTTTTGGACTGCCTATTTTGGACTTTGCTTAAACCTTTCTGGAAGTAAAAACCTACATTAACTATACAGTGTATCTGTGTAATGAGTGTGTATTATTCCAACGCTACTCTCTATACGTCTTCCTGTATGCGCTCATTCTCCTAACGGGGAATTACCTCAACAAAACCCACAAGGAGCCAACGATAAAGCGAAGTACACTTTTTAAATCTCAAACTCCACAGAAAATTGCAGCAGCTTAAAACATGGAGGACTACAGGTAGTGGAACAAAATTGGGGTGGGTGGGGAGTGGGACGAATATGTAGCAGATTGCATATTTCAGCATTCGTGGTGGCAAGTGGCTAGAATGTAGTATTGCAGGCTAACTCACTGCCCACTGCCAGGAGTTCGATTCTAATTTTAACTGGCTCAAGGTTGACTCAGCCTTCCATCCTTGTGAGGTCAGTAAAATGAGGACCTAGCAATGGGATGAGTCTGTAAATCACTAGAGAGGGATGTAAAGCATTATTAAGTGGTATATAAGTGCTATTATTAAGTGGTATATAAGTGCTATTATTAAGTGGTATATAAGTATGTATGTCCAATAAAAACGCAAGCATCCAAGCAAAAGTATCTAAAAAAAGGTTACATCGTGGCCACTGGATCAAAGTTTGTTCATCTGAGATGCTTTTGCTTCCCATCCAGGAAGCTTCATCAGTCAAAATAAAGAGTTTTGTACTGTATTTTGGGGAGGGGTGTTGCACTAAGGGAGGCTCAGTCAATCTCATTGTACACATGTTGTGCACTGACAATAAACGTTTGAATTGAATGGAACTGAATTTGGTTACGCAGAGAGTCGTTGGAATCTACCAACTCTTGCCACACCAACTGCAGGGTTTTCTCTCCAAAATGTATTTGCAATCAAGTTTACCTGCTGCTGGATAAAAGGTGGAGCAAACAAAAAACTTGCTCCCGGCTTCTCCTCCGACCTCAAATCGCCTTCCAGCTGCAGCTTCGACCAGGGGAAAAACAGGACAACAGGACTCCCTTAGGTACCCTCTCATGAGGAAGCCGGAAGACGACGTTTCTCGGGGCTTCTCCTCTCCATGTTCTCTCTAGCAAAACACGACTCTGTGGTCTCAGTTTCCTTTCAGTTCGGCTACAGGCGCTGGCGACTGTATTGGCGATTATCCAGGCGTGCTTGTTGCTTAACCATAGAGCGCTATCTCGCCAGCAATGGCTAGATCGTCCGAGCTCTAGCTTCATAAGGTTAGCTGGGTGCTTGGTGGCTCGTCAAAGTTGATGGAAGTTGAGCCCCTAAATGATTAACAGCCTGCCATCTTCCTCTTACTAATAGAATAATACGGGACAAAACTTGGAAGTGTCTCCCACGTGGTTTCCAATGACATTTAAATAAGGAGATACTATCATCTTTCTCTGTATTACTATTATGCTCTCTGCTGACTGGAGCTGCCGTCCCAATTCCCGGAGTACTAAGATTTCAGCCTTGAGAATTCCCAGGCTATGTGGGCAAAACACTTGGAGGTCACTAGTTTCCAGGCTGGAAGCTGATCTCAAGATTCCTGCATTTTAGCAGGGTTTGGCTGTCACTGGAGATCAAAAACTCTCTACATCCTAAAATTTTCACTCCTGATTCACTTGAGAGCCAGTTGTGGCTGTTGCTGGATCTGCAGACGCTGATAGGATCAATCATGCCCGGCTTACCTGCATATTGCATGACTTCAATACGCTCTGCATGAGCTGCCATTGAAGGGTATCCAAAAGTATTAGATGGTAGAGAATGCAATGGCCGGATTGCTTAAATGCGTTTCTGAAGCAGCACATCTCACACCTCTGCTCCGTGAGGTGCCTTGGTTGCCAATTTGCTTTATGGGTCCAGTTCAAGGTTTTGCTGGTTTTGGCTTTGCCTTCTTGTCATGGAACTGAGCCTTTCCCTGCTTATTTCAACCTAACCGATGAGATCTGGCAAAGAAGACATGCGGCAAGCACCATCAGCTGGGAACCTGCCTTTGGGTCCGA
The DNA here is from genome assembly GCA_015471245.1 of Laticauda colubrina. NCBI lineage: Eukaryota > Metazoa > Chordata > Lepidosauria > Squamata > Elapidae > Laticauda > Laticauda colubrina. Next base: position 124,984 of record BLBF01000338.1, read on the forward strand.
GGAGCCATACCTTCTCTGTTGTGGCTCCCACATTATGGAATATCGTTAAAATTTCCCTAAAATGAGATTAGTTCTACCCCTTTTGGTCTTTTGAGAGTCTCTCAAGACCTGGCTACATCCTCAGGCCTGGGGCTCTGAGGCAATCTGAGATATGCTCAAATGATTCAATTGCTGATGGCCATTTGCATGCATTTTATTGCCTGGGGGGTTGTTTTATTTATAATTGTTTTGAAATTACTTACTGCTTAGTATAGATTTTTACATATATCATTTATATGGTTATGGTTTTTAATCTGATTGTTGTACATCACCCACCATTGCTTTTATTTTGGGGGGGTATAGAAATTTCATTTATAAATAATTTTAAAATGTCTTTGAGGTTGACTGTAGAGGGGCTAAACTAAAGGAGAAATAATAAAGGAAAGATACACAGAAATAAAATAGGATTTACATTGGGGGTGGGGATGGAAAGGGGTGTCAAGGTCAGATAAAAAACTACCTTATCAGTTAACAATAATTTGTTAAATCCCTATTGTGCCTCTTTACCCATACTTGTATCAGCAGCTTTTACTTTCCCCAATTGTAATTTTACTCTTTCCTCTTGACTTACAGGGAAAAATGCTTTTCTTATAATCACAAAGGGGAACAAATAGAATGCAGAGTCTGTAGAGATTCTGTCATCCAGGTCATGGTTTCCCCAAAGGTGTTTTTTTCAGGAGGCAACTGGACTTTGTTCTTTCACTTCTCATCCAAGAAACTTCTTCAGCTCTGACAGGATAGTGTGGAATGGAAGGAATTTTATTTGTACTATATATAAAAAGGATACAAGTGACCAGCTGCCTGCAAGGAATATAAATCCTTCCATTCTCCTCTATCCTGTTAGAACTGAAGAAGCTTCTTGGATGAGAAGTGAAACGTCTTCAAAAAACAAACAAGAAAGTCTAGTTACCTCCTGAAAAAGCACCTTTGGCACATAGAATGCAAAGCATATTCTGAATTTATATATTTTAACCATACAAATATGGGGAGATGTTCAACATCAGGATGAGATCAAGAAACTTGTGGTGCCGAGTAGGGCTTATGTATCTCTGTCGCCTAACAAAAATCATGACTACAGTCTTGATGTTTAAGTTAATGAAATGACACCATCCATATCCAAAAGGATGAGACACGAGAACAATATGCAGAAATAGTACACTGACACATATTGAGGCAGGGTGGAATGACTCTGCATGGCAACTTAGTATGTCCAGGAAGGAATATCGGGTGGAAATGTACATCAAGTGAAATCAAAAGGCAAAAATAGAATATCCCACCAAAGCACATGGACCGCTAATCACCAAGCTGACCTTTATAGAGGGACACCCTAAACTGCTTTTTTCAATGCAGATCTAATAACGTATGGATGGTGATAGTGTCCATTTCAACTATTGGCTCTGAGCTCTGCTGCATGGAGGAATCTGGAATAAAATGAAATAAAATAAACCCAGTATATGCACCCAATTTTTTGATCTTTTTAACCTTATAATTTTATACTACTATTTATGACATTGTAATAATCAGATAGGAGGCCGATACATGTAATAAATTGAAATGAATAAATTTGATTTTTTTTATTCAGTTAATCTTTGACAATAGGAGTTGAAATTTTGATCCCAGGACAAGGGTCCTCGACCACCGAGCTGCAGAAGTGGGAGGCAAGTGTGGACATATGCATGCAACTCCACTTGCACAAGAGGCAAGGAACTTCAGAAAGAGCTTGGAGCTCCCAACTCAGATCCCCTCCCTCATGTTCAATATTAAGTAAGACATGTTTGATTAAAAAGAATGTGGCAACAGTTAATTCCTCAGCTGAGCTTGCAATGAGAGATGAGAAATGAAATTTAAGAATCCTCTACACACGTCAAATTTTGTCTCATGTGGAATTTCTTATGTGTGATAAAGGAGGAATTTTGTGTGAAACACTGTCCACAATCTGGGCATTTAAATGGTTTCTCTCCTGTGTGTATCCTTACATGGTTTATGAGGCTAGACTGAGCACTAAAATCTTTCCCACAATCTGGACACTCATACGGTTTCTCTCCAGTGTGAGTCCTCCAGTGCATCACCAAATCAGAATTCCGAATGAAACTTTTCCCACACTCCAGACATTCATATGGTTTTTCTCCTGTGTGAGTTCTCTGGTGTATCACGAGAGCGGAATTCCAATGGAAAGTCTTACCACAATCCAGACACTGATATGGTTTGTTCCCAGTGTGAGTTCTCTGGTGTACCACAAGGTTAGAATTACGATAGAAACTTTTCCCACAATCAGGACATTCATATGGTTTTTCGCCTGTGTGAGTTCTCTGGTGTTCCACCAGGTGGGAATTCCGACTGAAACTTTTCCCACAATCCAGGCACTCATACGGTTTTTCTCCTGTGTGAATCCTCTGGTGTATCACCAGATCTGAATTCCAATTGAAACCTTTCCCACAATCTGGACACTCATATGGTTTATCTCCGGTATGAGCCTTTTGATGTAAGAGCAGGTTGGAATTTCTACTAAAAGCTTTTCCACAATCTGAACACTCATATGGTTTTTCTTTCGAGTGAGTTCTCTGGTGTAAAAGTAGAGTAGAATTTTCCTTGAAACTTTTCCCACAATCCAGACATTCATATGGTTTCTCACCAGTATGTGTCCTTTGGTGTATCACCAGCTTGGAATTCTGCTGGAAACTTTTCCCACAATCTGGACACTCAAATGGTTTCTCTCCTGTGTGAGTCCTTTGGTGCATCATAAGATTGGCATTCTGACTGAAACTTTTCCCACAATACAGACACTCATACGGTTTCTCTCCTGTATGAGTCCTCTGGTGTATTACCAGGTTGGCATTCTGACTGAACTTTTTCCCACAATACAGACACTCATATGGTTTATCTCCTGTATGAATCCTCTGGTGTATCATCAGATTGAAATTTTTACTGAAACTTTTCCCACACTCTAGACACGCATGTGGTTTCTCTCCTGTGTGTGTCCTCTGGTGTATCACCAGGTCAGAATTCTGAGTGAAACTTTTCCCACAATCCGGACAATCAAAAGGTTTCTCCCCAGTGTGAGTTTTCTTATGTCTGACCAGATTTGTGTGTGTACTAAACCTTTTGCCACATTCGGAGCACTGGTAGAATTTCTCTCCAGTGTGGGTGCTGCCATGAGGAAGTTGTTCTGAGTAAAGCGTTTGCCACATTCTAAGCATTTTTGCATATTTTTTGCAGTGTGGATCCCCTCATACATAATGAGCTGTGATCAGCAATCAGTTTTTCTGCACAATAGACAGGCTGGGTTTTTTTTCCAACAGTGATGATCTTGGATTATTCAGGTTAAAAAATATTTCTCATTTCTAACTAGTGGGGCTTTGATTCAAGCCCCTCTGGAATCCAGGGTGCTCTTCTTGGCATCTTTTGTCTACATGATTCATACTAATGAATTAGTTTCATTGTGGGTTTAAAAAATGGGTGCAGGACCTGTGAAAACAGAAAAACAAAACAAAACCCTTTACATATTATCATGAAAAAGCAAAACATATAAAAATGCTGGTTTAACCTCGAACATTAATTACAATTCATTTGGCATATATAGAGAATTAGCAAGATCGAAGTACAAATATCCCATTCATATATCCCATCATGAAATTCTCTTTTTGGTTTAGGTAAATCATAACATTAGCATTGCAAATTGTTATTATGAAATTTACCTAAAAGCACTGAAGATTGTACCATATACATATATGCACAAATAAATACACATCTATGAATTTATGGATAAAGAAAATCTATGTATATTTCCCTGTGCAATAAATCGATGTGTATTTCCCTGTGCAGGAGTGGATTCGCTCACACTTTTTGATCTCATTTTGAAAAGGTGGGCTCCTTAACAGGTGAAGTGGTGCCCAGAGCCTCTGCAGATTTAAACCATCCCTTTCTGCTGATGAAGCTCATTTGCCATAAAAGGAATCCAGGGTTACTTGTAGGCGAGGGAGATGGGAGATTAAGAAATATGAAAGATATATCAAGATTTCTTCAGTGAAATCCCCCAAATCTCCCATTGGTAAAATCACAAGAGGAAATTTTGAGTCGTGCAGCCCCAGAGGAATAAAATTCGGGCAGGGGAAGAATATACAGCCCCACATGTTTCACCCTCTCCTGCTTCCAGGCCGTGGAGGAACCCAAAGGGCCCGACTTGCTCCCGGCTTCTCCTCCGACCTGCCCTCCACTCACCTCCCAGGAGCCGCTTCGGCCCTCCGAGCAGCACAAGAGGCTCCGCCGACGCCACCATCCTCCCGTGATTGAGCCGGAAGAGGAAGTTCCTCTGTCCTCCTGGACATCCTCTCTAGCAGCCCACTACTTTATCGTTTCAACTCCTTCCAGCTCAAGCCTCTCCCCACCCCCACCCCCACCCCGTAGATTAGCAAAGTGCGCCAACGTATCTACCGTCCCTGTCCTATTGTTTCTTTTATTTTTCTTATATGTATCCATGTATTCATAACTATGTTTTTACTCATACCTTTTATCTTGTAAGCAATTGACAAACCAAATAAAACCAATGAATAAAATTCACTGCTTTCTTTCCGAGCGAGTGTTCCTTCTTTTGCAGAGCGCCATGTAGAGACATAAGGTCCGTTCGTTCTGTTTCTACTCTTAAGTCGTTTGCTACTTTTATTGTCAGAGGACATGTGTATAATGAGATTGGCTGAGCCTTCCTCATGCATTCCTCCCCCAACACGACTCACCTGAGGACAGAAGTCCTGAACCCACTCCCAATCGTATTACACTATGAGACCTTTTTGCACAACACACCAGCACCACAAGTTTACCATACTATGCAAGACATTTTCATGGATTCCGTGCCATCAAGTCTTATTCGACCCACCCCCACCCCACCCCAGCGATAGCTTTTGTCCATGGGCATCTTACCTCACATCTTTTCTTTCAGGTCCCCCCAAAGAGAGCACTCATCTCCCCCTAGAGCTGAGCCCGAAGCTTCGTTTCCAATAAGCAGCAACTAAACCAAAGGAACCTGCCCTTGTGGGGGAGTGATGTGGAAACAGACAGCGAGAAAGGGCAGAATACCTTATGCCACCAGGCTCTAAATTTTATGCCTAGAAAACCTAGAACTGCGCCTCCTTCGGTCCGATCTAAGTATATAAAGTCCGATCTAAGTATATAAAATCATACATTGCAATGTCCCACCTGTCAATGAATACTTCAGCTTCAACTATAACAACACAAGAGCAAACAATAGAGACAAACTCAAGGTTAACCGCACCAAACTTGATTGCAGGAAATATGACTTCAGCAACAGAGCGGTCAATGTCTGCAATACTCTACCTGACTCTGTGGTTTCTTCCCCAAACCCCAAAAACTTTAACCTTAGACTGTCTTCTCTTGACCTCACCCCTTTCCTAAGAGGTCTGTAGGGGGCATGCATAAGCGCACCAACTTGCCTACCATCCCTATTATATTTTTATTTTTCTTATATGTATCCATGTATTCATAACTATGATTTTAGTTATACCTATTATCTTGTAAGCAATTGACAATAAATAAAATAAAGGGCACTTCCTTTGGGGCCAGTGAAGATTGTTCCAGCCAGTTTGTTTGTGTGTAAATGCAGCCTAACTCCTGAAAGCCTGTCTCTGCAAATGGATGAAGCTGTAAGAATGAAGTTTGAGTCTACTTCAGATTCTTCAGACGTTTAGCAGGTGCTACATCTTAAACGTTCATGAAGTTCTTGTTTGTGTTTGCAGCCCTAAACCATTGCCAGCTTCATCCTATTAATAGAATGAAATATGAGACAAACCTTGAAGTGCCCACCCACATTGCTTCCAGATCAGATCTGGGAAGAAGATACCATCTCCCTATGTATTGTATTGTATTGTATTGTATTGTATTGTATTGTATTGTATTGTATTGTATTGTATTGTATTGTATTGTATTGTATTGTATTGTATTGTATTGTATTGTATTTATTGTATTGTCTAAATCTGTATTACTGCATTGCCTAAAATTCTAGATAATTTTGTAATCTTTGAAAGCTTATGTAACACAGGAGAAATACCAGCGTATTGTAAAATAACTGATGTGATTCCAAACTACAAAAGAGGGAGGAGGGAATGATCCAGGAAATTATAGGCTAATCAGCTTGACATCAATACCTGGTAAAATCCTGAAAAAATATAATGAAGCAGAGAATTTGTGAGAACCTATAAACAAGCAAATTGATTTACTGGAAGACAGCATAGGTTTGTTAGAAAGAGATCTTGCCAAGAAAACCTTGCCTTTTTTATTTAAGCAATTTAATTACATCAGCAAAATGCTGTGCAGATAGTATACTTGGATTTCAGCAAGCTATTTGACAAATCTTAATGGAAAATGAAAGGTGGCAAAATGGAGGCAGACTCAGAGCAGTGCGTGTAGACAGACATGGAATTTGGGGAAAAAAATCAAAAATTGGAAAGAACAATTCTTTATTGGCTGTGTGTTTTGGACACACAAGGAAATGGTCTCTGGTGCATACACTTTCAATGTACATAAAAAGTGATAGTCATAGATCATACATCATACATCAATGATTAATCATAAGATACAACAATAATTGATCAGATAATATCCTGATAGAAGGTAGTAGGAAAGATGAGAAAGATAAGACAAGGATAATCGCAGTAGTCTACCGTATGGATAAATATCTCTGGGCAGAAGACAGTGGTGTGGGAGTTGGGTGTTTAGCAGAGTGATGGCACAGGAGAAGAAACTATCTTTGTGTTTAGTTGTTTTGGCAGGCAATGCCCTGAGGGGAGATGTTGAAATGAAATAACCAGAAGAAAGATTGGCTAGATAGATTTCTAAACTGAAACACTCTATGAGGCATTTTATTCCAACAGTTCAACCCTGTTTGGAGCCCAACTGTTCAGGTATTTAATTCAAAAGCTGGAACAGTAAAGCGCACAGTGGACCAGAACATACAATGGTTATTGGTTACTTGGAGAATGCAGCTTCCTGCATGAGGCAATCTACTTTATGATTGGTTGCTGGATATAAAGGGGGCGTTCCTCATTTTCCCGCCTTTTTCTTCTGTATGCTCTGTATGCTGTTCTGAGATTTACCTCAGGATGTAGTGATGTGCCTAACTTATTCGCTCTAAATATAAGATAATAAATAGATTTATATAAAACTACAGTCAGTGTCTCTGTCTTAATTTGGATCCATCTGTATAATTCCCTCACACCAACCAACCTCGCTATTGGGCAGATTCCAGTCTCTGTTCCCCAAAATCCAGGGTTTGCAGTTATTAGAGCTCCCAAATCTGTCAATTGACATGGAACTCTTTTATCTTCTTTGTTGTTTAATGACCCCATAATCAGAGGTGAGCTGCTACCAGTTCCCACTGTTTGGAAAACCGGTTGTTAATTTTATGGTCAGTTTGCTGAACTGGCAAATCCCATCCCAACTGGCCTTGTCCACACATCAAGGAATCCCCACGTGTCAAGTTTTGAATCACAGGTAAGTGCAGGTCCCATGTGGAGGCTTGGCGAGGGTGAAAAACAGGTCTCCTGGAAGTTCCAGAAGGCCAGAAAAGGGCCTGTTTCCAGCCTCTGGAGACCGGGGAGGTCATTTTTGCCCTCCTGGAGGCTCAAGAAAAGCCTCTGGAGCCCAGGGAGGGCAAAAACTCCTCTCTGCCATAGTGCAGGAGGCTGACTAGGCCACAGCCATCATGATCATGCCCACCCAGCAAACGGGCAGAGAACCGGGTGTTAAATATTTTGAAGCCCACCCCTGTGCGTAATGTATCCCTTGCAGGGTGGAGTCAGGGCAACTGAATGCAACTGAGTGTTTACTCAGATGCCCTTCCTGTCACCAATGCGGAGTTTGCAGCATATATATTTTCATTGTGCCCAGAGAGAAAGATCTGCCTCTACCAAGGATCGAATTCAAGGCCTCCTGATTGTGAGGCGAGAGCTCCACCTGTAGGCCATGGCACCACTCACCTGGAATTCTTTTATCTTTTTTCATATTTCACAGGAAAACCCATTCTCACTTTGGAAAGCCAAATAGATACATTTTACTTCCATCTCTTCAAGGAGGTACATTATACAAAACCAAGAACCAGGATGATGTGAATTGATAAGCACACTATTTGACTTACACTAGGAAGGTTCAATTCTCAACTGCAGGTCCATAATGAGCAAGTAGGATTTACCTTTCTCTCTCTTTTGAGGAATGAAAAAAAGAAGTACGATGTGCAACTCACATTGTTATAGAAAATAAACTATACAAAGTTCAAGGAATCTGGAAGATGAGCAAGTGCAAAAGAAATCAATTGAAATATTTCACCTGCAGGTGAGAAAACCCCGGAGAACAAAAATTATACTGCAGTGGAACAGTCAACAAACATGAGACTTTTCTTTGAAGAAGACATTTCTAGAAATATTTAAAACAGCAGTAATTAAAAAGCATCCACATCTGTATATTTTTTATATTTTACATGAAATGAAGGCATTAAAATTTATTATTTTTCAAACAACCAAAGAATACTTAATGCGCACCTGTCTATCTGTATCCTAAATTGTTGTATATGGAAATAACATATGTTTTTGCCTGTTACACTTAAGAAAGTATAGAACCAAAGAGACTCCATTTTTGTTCGTAATGTGACCTTTTTACAATGATGACTGGTTATATAACAAATATGTACTATTTTGTAATGTGCTATGTTCTAAAGTAAATGTCAGGTTTTTGGCTGGAACATGGAGGTTTGTATTTTGGCTTGAGAATTAATGTCAGAGATGCTAGGGTAATTCTGACCTGAACAGAATAGTTAATGATCCACTATGTTCACAGGAACATAACAGGAAGATGCCATGAGAACAAGGGTGGTTTCCAAAGAAAGGGAAACAGGTGGTATGCAATGGGTTTGGCGAAGGGAATTACATAATTGGATAGACCGTGAATCCAGGAAAGGGGCAGAGACTGTATATTTGAACTTGTATAAACCCCAGCCTTCCTGGGAAAGATGTCTTCTGCTATGACCAGAATTCCCTTTTGCAAAAGCTTAATAGAGCTCTTTCGTATTTTTCAACGTCTCTAAATGTGTTTTGTGATTTTTCTCACAAAAGTATATTCACATTTATTTACTTATTAAATTTGTATGTCACCTATCTCACTGTCCCAAGTCATTAAGTTTATTAATTAACTACACCAAACAGTTCAGGCTGAGGGGCAATTAAAGCATATCATGACAAAATTAATGGCTCTCCTGAAATAATGTATCTTTAGAAACATTACTGAAGAATGTAAGTATCCTGGAAGGGGCGAGGCAATTATTCTTATAACAGGTATTCCTCAACTTACAATTGAGCCCAAAATTTATGTTACTAAGTAAGACAGTTGTTAAGTGAGTTTTGCTGCATTTTACAAACCATTCTTGCCACATTGTTAAATTAGTTGTTAAATTAGTAACACAGTTGTAAAGTGCATCTGGCTTCCCCGTTGAGTTGGCTTGTCAAAAGGTCACCAAAGGGGATCCCATGACCTCAGAACATTGAAACCATCAGTTACCAAGCATCTGAATGTTGATGCTGCCGTGGTCCTAAGTATGAAAAAGGGTCATGTCACTTATTTTAGTGATGTCATAACTTTGAATGTCACTAGATGAATGGTTGTAAGTTAAGGACTACCGGTATCTTGGAATGGTTACTGCCTTTGCAATACTACATTCTAACCAATGCCCCCATGGACTCCTATCTTTCTGTACTATATCGAATTGGATACAATAAGAATGGTTTTGATGCTTCAGGAATATTCTTATTATATAGAGTTATATCTAATTTCTTACTATGCTTTCAGAAAACTCTTGTTAAAATCCTAATAATCATTTACTGATTCATTGATATATTTGCAAGCAAATCCTCTTATGTCTGAGCATTTCTTCTGGTTGAGTCTCTCATGTCGAAATAAATTTGGCTCTTTGGCTGAAAATAACCCAGCAAGCTGAAAACAACCAATGTATATCCTTGTGAATTCTTGAAAGTTTTCTAAGATCCCATCAAATTTCCTTCCAATGAGAAAGCTGATGGCTTTTCTCCTGTATGAGTCCTCTTGTCTTTAACAATAGTAGAGTTGTGATTGAAACACTGACCACAGTTTGGGCATCTGAATGGCTTCTAATAGGTGTGTAAACTGACATGATTTATTAGATTATCATAAGACCTACTGATGCAAAGGGCTCCTCTTCTGTGTCAGTTCCCTATTATTCCACCAGGTGGGAATTCCCACTGAAACTTTCCCCACAATTTGGGCACTCATCCTATGTGAATCCTCTGGTGTCTCACCAGGTCAGAATTACAACTGAAAGTTTTCCCACAATCTGGACACTCATGGGGTTTCTCTCCTGTGTGAGTCCTTTGGTGTTTCACAAGGTTACAGTTATGACTGAAACTTTTCGGACAAACTGGACATTCATATGGTTTCTCACCGGTGTGAGACCTTTGGTGTTGCACAAGGCTGGAATTATAACTGAAACTTTTCCCACAAACTGGACACTCATATGGTTTTTCTCCTGTGTGAGTCCTCTGATGCATTCTTAGGGTAGAATTCTGACTGAAACTCTTCCCACAATATGGACACTCATAGGGTTTCTCTCCTGTGTGAGTCCTCATGTGTGTCACTAGGGCAGAATTAAGACTGAAACTTTTCTGACAATCTGGACACTCATATGGTTTCTCTCCTGTGTGAATCCTCTGGTGTATCACCAGGTTGGAATTTCGACTAAAACCTTTCCCACAGTTTAGACACTCATACGGTTTCTGTCTCGTGTGAGTCTTCTGGTGTACCACCAGGTTGGAATTCTGCTGGAAACTTTTATCACAATCTGGACACTCATAGGGTTTCTCCCCTGTGTGAGTCCTCTGGTGTATCACCAGATGGGCATTCTGACTGAAACTTTTCCCACAAAGTGGACACTGATACGGTTTTTCTCCTGTGTGAGTCCTCTGGTGTATTACCAGCTTGGAATTCCGAGTGAATCTTTTCCCACACTCTGGACACTGATAGAGTTTCTCTCCCATGTGAGTCGTCTGGTGTTTCACAAAGTCAGAATTATGACTGAAACTTTTCCCACAATCTGGACACTGATATGGTTTGCCTCCTTTGTGAGTCCTCTGATGTATAACCAGGTTGGAATTCTTACTGAAACATTTCCCACAATCTGAACATTCATATGGTTTCTCTCCTTTGTGAGTCCTCTGATGTATCACCAGGTTGGAATTCTTGCTGAAACATTTCCCACACACTGAACATTCATACGGTTTCTCTCCTGTGTGAGTCCTCTGGTGTATGACCAAGTTGGAATTCTGCTGGAAATTTTTGCTACAATCCGTACACTCATATGGTCTCTCCCCTGTGTGAGTCCTCTGGTGTATCACCAGGCAAGAGTTCTGACTGAAACTTTTCCCACAGTACAGACATTCATATGGTTTCTCTCCTGTGTGGGTCCTCTGGTGTTTCACAAGGTTAGAATTATTACTGAAACTTTTTCCACAATCTGGACACTCATACGGTTTCTCCCCAGTGTGTGTTCTCTGGTGTATAACCAAGTAGGAATTATGACTAAAGCTTTTCCCACAATCTGGACACTCATATGGTTTCTCTCCTGTATGAGTTCTTTGATGTATCACCAAGTTGGAATTCTTACTGAAACATTTACCACAATCCAAACACTCATATGGTTTCTCCCCTGTGTGAGTTCTCTGATGTATCACCAAGTTGGAATTCTGCTGGAAACTTTTCCCACAATCCGAACACTCATATGGTTTCTGCCCAGTGTGAGTCCTCTGGTGTATCACCAGGTTGGAATTCTGACTGAAACATTTCCCGCACTCTGGACACTCAAATGGTTTCTCTCCAGTGTGTGTCCTCTTGTGTATCACCAGGTGGGCATGCTTACTAAACTTTTTGGCACATTGTGAGCATTGATAAGGCTTTTCTCCAGTATGGGTAATTTTATGCTCAAGAAGTTGGGAAGTGTAGTGATCTCTTCTTGGAGGGTTCAAGCTGTTTGTTTCCTCACAGGGTGAGGTCTGCATTATGGTCTGGAATAAGCGCTTTCCCTCCACAGTCTTCTAGAATTCATATGGGTTTATATAAAATGAAAGAAAAAATATATTGCTATAAGAATATGCTACAGGCCACCCAATGAAGCAAAAGAAATAGATGAACTCCTTGCTAAAAAATTAACAATTGTATGTAGGAGACATATCACAGGAGTTATGGGAGACTTTAACTTCCCTGATATCAACTGGGAGATAAATTCAGCAACAGGTGAGGAATCAAACAGATTCCTAACCAACTTAGCTAACAACTTTGTCATCCAAAAGGTGGAGAAGGGTACTGGTGGAAAAACTGTACTGGACCAAATTCATATCAATAAGAAGAAGTGACAGAAGGAATTGAAGTTGCTGGAAGCTTGGGTGAAAGTTACCATGTCATGTAATACAAGCTGTTTCTTAAAACTAAAAGAATTGATTTTAACAAAATCAGAGAGACCACAAGCAAAATTTCATGGATAAAAATCCTGAAGGGGAAAACAACTAACAAAAAGTCCCACACAGTATCACTAAAAAAGAAAAACAAGAAATCCAAGACCAAATCAGAATTACATCACAAAGACCTCTCTGATAAACTGAAAGACAAAAAGGATAAGTACAAAAAATTGAAAGAGGGACACATAACTAAGGCAGAATATCAGCAGATAGCCTGAGTCTGCAAAGATGAACTAAGGAAAGCAAAGGCTCAGAATGAACACAGACTTGCAACAAAAGTCAAAGACAATTTTAAGAAGTTTCTTTCACCATACAAATAACAAAAAAAAAGGCAAGGAAACAGTTCACTAAAGAGTGAAGATTGCAAGGAAGTCATAGGCGGGAGAGAGAAAGCAGAGTAGTATTCTTTGCATCAGTCTGCACACCAAAAGAAACTATTGCCCAACCTACCAAAAATATAACTGTAAAAGACAGACTAGAAGTAAAAATTAAAAGTAAGAAGATGGTAAGAACACCTGCCTGACCTTGATGAATATAAATCACCAGGACCTGATGGATTACATCCCAGAGTTCTGAAAAAGCTGGCAGATGATATCTCAGATCCATTGTATAGGATCTTTAAAAAAATCTTCGAAAACTGGGGAACTATCAGAGGTTCGGAAAAGAGTGATGTGGTTCCCATTTTCAGAAAAATAACAGACCCAGGAAACTCCAAACCAATCAGCCTAAAATCAATATTGCAGATTACAGATAATCAGAGTTGGAAGGGACTTTGTAGGTCATCTAGTCCAACCCTCTGCCCAAGCGGGAGACCCTTCATCATTTCTGACAAATGGCAGTCCAATCTCTTCTTGAATGTCTCAACTGATGGCGCTCCCACAACTTCCAAGGGTAAACTGTTCCACTGGTTGATTGTTCTCACTGTCAGAAAATTTCTCATTTCCAGGTTAAATCTCTCCTTGTTCAGTTTCCATCCATTATTCCTTGTCTGGCCTATAGGAGCTTTAGAAAATAGCTTGACCCCGACCCCTTCCTCTCTGCGGCAGCCCCTAAATATTGGAAGACCGCTATCATATCTCCCCTGGTCCTTCTCTTTATACTAGACTAGCCAAGCCCAGTTCCTGCAACTGTTCGTTGTATGTTTTAGCCTCCAGTCCCCGAATCATCCTGATTGCTCTTCTCTATACTATTTCTAGAGTCTCAACATCTTTTTTATAATGTGGTGACCAAAACTGGATGCAGTACTCTAGGTGTGGTCTTACTAAGGCTTTATAGAGTGGTATTAGTACTTCCCTTGATCTTGACTGTATTCCTCTCTTAATATCACTTAGGATTACATTAGCTTTTTGGGGGGCTGTTACACACTGCTGGCTCATATTTAGCTGGTTGTCCACTAAGACTCCAAGATCCCTCTCACAGTTCCTGCTATTGAGCTTGGTTTCACCCAGTCTATATGTGTACTTTTAGTTTTTCTTGCCTAAACTTTAGGTAAAAGGACTTTACTTTTCTCTACATTGAATTTCATTTTGTTAGATAGGGCCCAGTGTTTTTGTCTGTCAAGATCCATCTCGATCTTGAGCCTATCTTCTTGGGTGTTAGCTATTCCTGCCAGCTTAGTATCATCTGCAAATTTGGATAGTTCCCCTTCTATTTCCTCATCTAAGTCATTAATGAAGATATTGAAGAGTACTGGACCTAAGACAGAACCTTGTGGCACCCCACTGCTTCCTTCCTTCCATGTAGACTTAGACCCATTAAGGACTACTCGTTAAGTACAGTTTGCCAGCCAGTTGCGAATCCATCTAGTGGTAGTGCTATCTATTCCACTTTTTTCTAGCTTACTAAGAAGTAGGTTGTGGTCTACTTTGTCAAATGCCTTGCTGAAATGTAAATATATTATGTCCACAGTATTTTGCTGGTCTACTAATATAGTCACTGTGCTGAAGAATGAAAAAAGATTGGTTTGTCATGATCTGTTTTTAACAAACCCATGCTGATTGCTAGTTATTACTTTACTTGTTTCTAGATGTTGGCAGACCTGTTTTTTTATTATCTTTTCCAGTATCTTCCCGGGTATTGATGTTAGGCTGATTGGTCTATGGTTTCCTGAATCTGTTTTTTTTCCTTTTTTGAAGATGGGAACCCACACCAACTCTTTTCCAGTCCTCTGGTAGTTCTCCGGTGCTCCAGGATTTTTGAAAGATATGGTGCAGTGGTTCTGAGAGGACCTCTGCCAGCTCCTTTAAAACTCTGGGATGTAATCCATCAGGTCCCGGTGATTTGTTTTCATCAAGATCAGTTAGGTATTCTCTTACTATTTTTTTTGCTTATTTTAACTTTTATTCCTGGTCTGTCTTTTACAGTTATGTTTTTGGTGGGTTGAGCTACAATTTCTCTTTTTGGGAAGACAGATGCATAAAATGAGTTAAACAGTTCTGCTCTCTCTCTGTTGCCTGTTACTTTAATTTTTTTTAAAAAACCAGATCTGTGAACATCTGTAAAGAAAATTATAACTAATAGCCAGCACAAGTTTACTAAAAACATATCATGCCAAACCAATCTTATTTCATCCTTTGACAAAGAGTCTAAATTAGTAGACCAGCAACAAAGTAGACCACAACCTACTTACTTCCTGGTAAGCTAGAGAAATGTGGAATGAACAACATCACCACCAGATGTGTTTGTAACTGACTGAAAAACCGTACTCAACATGTAGTCCTAAAAGGTACACAGGGCGGGAACATCACTGTGTACACAGTGGGGTACCACAAGGTTCTCTCTTAGGCCCAGTACTCTTCAATATCTTCATAAATTAAGGAGAATTCATCAAATTTGCAGATGACACCTAGCTGGTAGGAACAGCCAAGACCCCATAAGACAAACTCAGGATCCAAAAAGATCTTGACAGACTTGAACAATGGGCTCCATCCAACAAAATGAAATTTAATTAAAAGATTTACATCTGGGCAGAACAGATTAGGTGAAGAACAATAACTGTGAAAGGACCTTGGCGTCTTAGTGGACTATCACTATCACAGAGGCTGCCACAAAGAAGAGGGGGTCAAATTACTTTCCAAAGCATCAA
>BLBF01000338.1:143643-159922 GCA_015471245.1 Laticauda colubrina
AAACTGGAATATATGAATTCAGTATTGGGCACTGCTAGTGTAGCTATTCAAGAGGATATAGTGTCCAGGTTAGCAAAAATGGTAAAGCAACATATAGTTTTAAATTTTAAAACCAGAAATATTTTGCTGGTACCCACATAAAGGGAGTACAATACATATTTAATGTTACACATGTTAACAGCAGTTAGAATTGTTTGCACAATAGTGGTTAAACAAAGTGATCCCCATAGATGAAAATGAAATTTAAAAAATTACAATGTGCATAAATGGATAGAGACAAGAGGTAGAAATTAGGCGGAGAATGATCTCTGTATGAATTAAATACAGAAGGTTGATAAGTATAAACATGTTGATATAATTAACAAAATTAGAAATAAGTCAATACAAAGAAATTTAAATAATTTTTATGTTACACAGCTGTACTTATTGATATTTGTTTCTGCTTTGCTTTTTCATTTATGACATATTTTGTAATACTTTATAATATAAATATAATAGAATTACAGAGGTAAGGTAAAGTAAGGACATATTGTTCTAGAATAGATTGGTGATAATAGTAAAAATTATTTTACTATTCATCTTGATGTTTCTTCTTTGCTGAAAGAAACATCAAGATGAATAGTAAAATAATTTTATTTATGTGTTTATTTATTTATTTAGTATCTGTTTTGTTTTTATGATTAATAAAAACAAAAACAGTAAAAAATATATAAATACACAAATAAAGAAAAGCAGCTTACCAAAAAGGAGGCAGGCAAGTTGGCTAGCCAATTACACCGGGGTCCTCCTCAGTCTTCTAGCTTGCTGTGTTGACTGGTGCAGGAATCGGCTCTTGACTGGACTGGTGGCAGCGGCGGCAGCAGGAGGAGGTAGGGGACCGGCCCAGCAGGACTTGCTGCTTTGCCTCCTCACTACCAATTGATGGTGGGAAGACAAGGCAGCAACCCTCGGGCCATGGCGGGTGAGTGAAGGTGGCGGGCCAGTGCCAGTGGCCTCGCCAAGATGGCAGCCCCCATGTGGATGAGGCAGCAGCGCCCGGCCTGGGAGTCGGCTGGCGGAGGTGGCAGTGGCAGCAAGAGGAGGTAGGGGAATGGGCCAGCAGGAGCTGCTGCTTTGCCTCCTCACTACCAATCAGTGGTGGGAAGGCAAGGCAACAACAATTGAGAGCCCTGGGTGAGGGAAGATGGGGCGGGTGAGGCAGGGAGTGTCAGCAAGGGCAGTGGGCATCTTGGGAGTCAGCAATTGACCAGGACTGACGGCAGTAGGTAGGCGACTGGGTTGGAGGTCATACTTACTAATCCGCGTATTTGGAGGCCAGTGGGAGAGGCAGTCAGGGCAGGCGAGGACGGCTAGTGGCAGTAGCAGTAGCCAAGGCTTACATCTTCTTTAAGGTAAGGAGGGAGGTCGGGAGGCAGGCCTGGGAGGCAGGCCAGCCAGGCAAGGACGCTTAGCGGCAATGGCGACTGGGGTTGCGGCTTGCCCTCACTCACTCAGCAGGGTAGCAGAAGGTAGGCAGTGATGGCTTCCTGACTCAGCAGTTGGCTGGCTCGGTGGTTGCTGCTGCTGCTGCTGGTGTGAGCAATGGCGCCGAGCGGGATAATTTTTGTAATTACCGCACATGCGTAATTAGTAGGGGTAGTATGATGCGGGCAGGGGAGAATGAGAAAGGGATTTTAGCGCATGCACACAAAAAAAACAAGATTTTTTTACTTTGGAGTGGCGGATGGGGTGGGGGCCAGGGCAGCGAACGGAGGGGCGGGTAGGGGAGAATGAGGAAGGGATTTTCGCATGTGCACAGTTAAATACCCGTTTTTTTAAAAAAAAGTTTTTTTTTTACTTTGGAGCGGCAGATAGGGGCCGGGGCAGCAAAGGGAGGGACGGGCGGGGGAGAATGAGGAAGAGATTTTCGTACATGCACAGTAATAAAAATCAGTTTTTGGCCCATAGGAGTAGCAGAGAGGTTGGGGCCAAGCAGGGGTAAGTTTTACCAGTTCTTAGAACTACCAGTGATGTTAATGTTCCGTCCAGAAAAAAACGTGAGGTAGACCAGGTTCCAACAACAAAAGTCTTTATTAAGTTAAGCTAACAGTAACGGAACGGTTTGGCTGAAGCCGCGGCAGCCTTTTTATACAGGCTTGCCTGCTGGCTTGTAGCCAATGGCAGCTATTTGACTTTGCCGCCTTTCAGCGGCTCTTTTGGATTGGTTCCTAATGAACCAATCCAATACTGTTCTTTCTAACCAATCAGATTGCATTGTTTGGAGTATACCATTCTATACAGAACACCCCTCCCCACTTAGTTTAGTCCTACGTGGGTGATGTAGTTGTGCAGGTAGGTGGGGCTTCTTCTGACTCTACTTGACTTGCGCGGGTCATTTTCACTGGAGACTTCGAGTGGTTCGGATGGGATCGCTGTCTCTCTGGCTCTTCTCCATGGAACCGTCTGGTAGGGTGAGTCAGCAAGGTTGCTACCGCTTGAGTTGCTCAGGCCGGTGGTTTGCCGCTCCCTCCTGGCTTTCCTGGGCAGGTTGAGCTGGCTTTGCTGACCCCTTCCAGGACGGGTTCCTCTTCATGTGGATTATTTCTCCCAGTTTCATCTAACCGTAAGTGTTCTTTTTGCTCTTTTTGATTGGTTAGATGTTCTGGGTTTATTTTTAACAGTTCTTTATTCCCTTCAGTATTATTTTCTTGTATTCCCCCCCTCTCTTTGGTTTTGTTTTCGTCGGTTTTTATTGTTTGAGGTTGCGCGGTCGTATTTTGCTCAACATTACGGGAACGAAGCTGGTCTATTTGCCGCTTCCATTCCCTGCCATCGTCTACAGTTAGATGGTAGGACCAGGGGCCTGTTATTTGTGTAATTGTGTCTGGAAGCCAAAGAGGGTCTCCGGTAAATTTTTTTGTGTAGACTAGGTCACTGATTTCAAACATACGGAAACGGCTGGAGGAGTCGGTGGGTTTCTCAAAGGTGTAGTTTGGATGTAACCTATCCAAATGTGATCTAAGTTTCCTCCCCATTAACAATTCTGCTAGCTCTTGTTAATTACAGTACTGGGGGTAATATGTTGGAGGGTGAGTAAATGGTTCAATTTATCCTGGACATCCCTTGGGTCCATTTTTTCCAAACCCTCCTTGGTAAAACTGACCATTCTCTCAGCCCTACCATTTGCCGCCGGGTGGGCTGGCGCGGTAAGTGCATAGTGTATGCCTAAAGAGGCTAGGTACGGTTCAAATTGTATAGCGGTTAGTTGTGGCCCATTGTCGGACACTAGGATGTCTGGCAACCCATGTGTTGCGAATAGTTTGTTTAGTTGCTTGATAACAGCGTCAGTTGTAGATGACATTACTGTGACTTCAAACCAATTTGAGTATGCATCTATAACAATCAAAAATGTATGCCCCTTAGTAGGACCCACAAAGTCAATATGGATCCAAGACCAGGGGCCTCGTGGGGTCTTCCAGTCCCTTATAGGTGCTTGTGGTGGTGATGGCCTGGTTTTCTGGCATCTATTGCATGTAGCAACCCAGTATTCAATATCTCTGTCTAAACCAGGCTACCAGACATAGCTCCTAGCCAGCCTTTTCATTTTCACGATGCCTGAGTGGCCTTCATGAAGCATGCCCAACACTTTAGTTTGTAATCTGGAGGGAATTACCACCCTATCACCTCACAATAAACACCCCTTTTGTATTGACAGCTCAGTCTGTCTGGTCCGGAAAAGTTTAAAGTTTTCAGTTTTTTGGTTTTCCGGCCAGCCTTTACCTACCCAATTTAAAATGCGGGCAGTCACTGGGTCTTTAGCAGTGGCTTTGGTGACATCGTTGGCAGATATTGGCAATTCGGGGCAGGCTTCTATTTGTAGGGTGGTAATTGTTGGCGCCGGGTCATCCTCTGTCATTGGTAGCGGTGTTCGACTTAATGTGTCTGCATGGGAGATCTGTTTTCCGGATCGATGTATTAATGTGTAGGAGTATGCAGCTAGGAATTCTGACCATCGGGTCATTCAGGGAGATAAAATGTTTGGTGTGGGCTTGTTTCCCGCCAAAATCCTAGTAGCGGCTTATGATCAGTCACAATGGAAAATGTTCTCCCATAGAGGTACTCGTGAAAACGCTTAACTCCGGCAACAATAGCCAGGGCTTCTCTGTGTAGTTGACTATAGTTGCGTTCTGCTTTAGAAAGTGTTTTTGAGTAAAAGGCGACGGGTGCCTCTCTCCCGTCAGGCAGTTGGTGGCTCAGGATGGCACCGACTCCAAACGGTGAGGCGTCACAGGTGACCATCAATGGAAGTGTGTTACTAAACTGAATAAGAATGGTGTCTGAGTTTAACAGATTTTTTTATGCTTTGGAATGCTTTCTGTTCTCTATGCCCCCAAGTCCAACTAGTTTTCTTATCCAATAAACAATGTAACGGTTCTGCTATCGTTGCTTTATGAGGGAGGAATACGTCATAGAAGTTTATTAGATCCAAAAATGCTTGCAACTCCATTTTGTTTTTTGGCTGTGGTGCGTCTCTAATAGCCTTGACTTTTTTTTCTGTAAGATTAAAAAACCCTCTCCGTCAATTAAATAACCCAAAAATTCGACATGATCAGTCATTAAGCAGCATTTTTCTTTTTTGACTTTCAGGCCGGATTCTCCAAATTTTGTTAGCACTTCTTTCAGTCTTGTCTCTAATTGGGTCGTGTTTTTAGCCGAAATTAGGACGTCATCAAAATATGGAATGACCCCTTTAATTCCATTTAATAGGCGTTCCATAAGGCTTTGGAAAACTGAAGTCCAAACTTCACTCCAAACTGAAGTCTGTTACATTTGAATGCCCCTCTGTGAGTTACTATTGTCTGTGCCGCGGCCGTTATTGGGTCTACTGGAAGCTGTTGATTTGCTTGGGCTAAATCAAGCTTGGCAAAAAATTTTCCTCCCCTTAGCGAGTGCAATAAATGTTGCACGATTGGTACAGGGTATGCGCTTTGCTGCAATGCATGGTTCAGGGTAGCCTTGTCGTCTCCGCAGATGCGTACCGACCCATCAGGTTTAGCAGGTGTTACTATTGGTGTCTCCCATCTAGCATGGTCAATTGGTTCTATGACCCCTTGCTCAATTAATTTGTTTAACTGTTCATCTATTTTGGCCTTTAAAGCAAAGGGGACTCGTCTGGCTTTTAATCTTCTAGGTGCTACCTGAGGATCTAAACCAAAAGAAATTGGGGTCCCCCGGTACCTGCCTAAGGTGCCGTCGAAGACGTCCTGGAACTCGTGTATCAGGCTCTCTTCCCAGTCAGTTGCGGCTACTTGGCTTACCCTGGTCATTCCGATGCCCAATGGTGCGAACCATTCGATGCCCAGGAGGCTGGGGCGGTCCCGGTCGACTATTGTTAGAGGCAGGACTTCAGCATGCTGCTTGTATGTGACTCGGAAATGTCCTAGACCTACCACAGGGATTCGGTTTCCTTGGTAGTCTTTTAAAATTAATTTTTGTTTCTGGAGTTCTTTTAATTTGATGTTTGGAACCAGCCGTCTGATTGTGTTCCAAGACACCATTGACAGGAAGGATCCTGAGTCGACTTCCATCTCGCAGGGGCTTCCTTCAATTTTTACAACAATTTTGACCTTTCTCCCGCTTTCCGTCTGGGCGCTTCCAATAGTGACAGTTTGATGGGTCTTTTCTCGGTTGCTGGTTCATTTGTTGCACTCCCATTTCTTTTTGGCTTGCTTTGATTCAGCTGGTAGTGGGGAGTTACTGCGTCTGTTTGGGCTGTTATTTTTTCAATTCCTACAGACTTTTTCGATGTGTCCCCTCTTCTTGCAAGCTCAGCAGATGGTATCAAGAAATCTGCCATCGGCTCGAGGGTGGTTTCCCCCGCAGCCAGCGCATTCCCGCAATTTCTTTTTTCATGCCTTTTTTTGTTGGCGTACAGGCGGTGGACCTCATCGTCTTCATCTTCTGTTTCTGATGAACTGTCGAATTCTTCATGATGAGTTGTGGTGGGAGCTTGCTTCTTTCCTTTGGACAGGGTCATCGCATCATTATTTGAGTTCATTTGCTTCATAGTGGCCGCTGACTTTTTCGCAGCTTCTGCTGCAGTGGCTTCTGCGATCGCTTTAGCCACTGTGATATTGGGTTTATTTAGTTGTTTACTTTGTAAGTTAGAATCTCTCAAACCTAGGACAACTCAATCTCGCATGGCTTCGTCCAAGTTCAGGAACTCACAAGCTCCCCCCAGTTGTCGGAGAGCTGCCACAAAGTCAGCGATGGTCTCGCCTTCCTTCTGATCCCTTTTGTAGAATTCGTGCCGTTTGATGAGATTTGATACTACCGGTGTGTAGTGGGCCTTTAACATTCGGTGAAGCTCAGATCAGGTCATTTGTTTCACATCTCTGGGCTTCGCCAGTGCTTTGGCCATTTTGAATACGGTTGGTCCACAATGCATTAGGAATAAAGCCCTCTTCCGCTGGTCTGAGATCTCTTCCATTTCGTTGCTCTCTAAAAACATCAGGAAACGGTCTACGTATGATTCCCAATCCTCTTAATTGGGATTGAAGGGTGTGGGCGATGCGTTATTCCCAGCCATCACTTTCAGTCTGGAATTCTTTCTGCCATGTGCTCGGTCTCACATTTAGGATGATCCCATCTTCGTCGCCAGTGTTCCGTCCAGAAAAAAACACGAGGTAGACCGGATTCCAACGACAAAGTCTTTATTAAGTTAACAGAATGGTTTGGTTGAAGCCGCGGCAGCCTTTTTATACAGGCTTGCCTGCCGGCTTGTAGCCAATGGCAGCTATTTGACTTTGCCGCCTTTCAGCGGCTCTTTTGGATTGGTTCCTAATGAACCAATCCAATACTGTTCTTTCTAACCAATCAGATTGCATTGTTTGGAGTATACCATTCTATATAGAACAGTTAACAACCGTTTCTATAGAACCAGTGGAAACCGGTAGAAACCCACCCAATTGTATTGCACTGACTCTGTATTATTGCATTGCCTAGAAGTCTAGATGGTATAATTTTGTAATCTGTGAAGGTTTTTGTAACACAGGAGAAATACCAGAGTGTTGGAAAAGAGCTGATGTGATTGCAAACTACAAAAAGGAGGGGAAATGAGTCAGGAAATTATAGGCTAATTAGCTTGACAGGGTAAAATATAATGAAGCAAAGAATTTGTGAGCGCCTAGAGACAAGCAAGGTGATGTAGGAAGGTAGCACCCACCCCTCTCTTAGGAAAATGAAATCTTTTAGGATATACTAAAAAGGAAGAATATTTCCCTAAAAAGAGAAGTAGAAACTCAGAAGCAGAAACTCACCTCAGAAACAGAAGCTCACTCCGTTTGTTAAGGCCTGGGCCAGAGTATTCTACATAACAAAGCCCTCCACCCATCTCACCATGTGGCCTGGGAAGATTGCATCAGCCAGCACTCAGGTGAAGTCATGTGGTCCAGAAAAAGCCTACAAAGTTAGCTAAGACCCCTGTGAGTCTGACAGCCAATGGGATACATTTCTTACACAGGAACAGGAAATGCTAAGGTGGGGTCCAACAGGAGCTATATAAGGGTCTCTCAGCATCTTGGCCCTTCTTTTCCTTCACCCAACATCTTGAACCATGTAATCATCCTTTTCACTTTGGAGCTCCAGGCCATGAGGTCTTGTCCACCGTTAAATCATATTTCCAAAAAGCCTCCATGTTTCCAGTGTCTTTTTCCCTACTTGGAACTGATCCCAGAAGGACATTTCTTCCAACAGTGATTTATTAAAACCCAGTATGGGTTTGTTAAAAGAGATCTTTTTAAAAAAAACACCTTGCTGCCTTTTTTTATTTCAGCAATTAAATTACCAGATCAGCAAAATGCTGTGCAGATAGTATACTTGGATTTCAGCAAGCCATTGGACAAATCTTTACAGAAAATGAATGGTGTAAAAATGAAGGCGGAGAGACTCGGAGCAGTGCTTGTAGTCAGACATGGAAGTTGAAAAAAAAAATCCAAAATTGAAAAGAATAGAACAATTCTTTATTAGCCAAGTGTGCTTTAGACACACAAGGAAATGGTCTCTGGTGCATACACTTTCAATATACATAAAAAGTGATAGTCACAGATTATATCATAAGGCAGTTATAAGTCATAAGACACAACAATAATTGATCACACAATATCCTGTAAGTCCACAAAAGTTTCCCAAGAGCCATTGAGATGCCAAAGAGATTGAGACTTGAGACGAAGCTTGCAAAAATAACCGCTTTTTTATTCTTTGGCCAAAGCAAAAAGTCTGGGTGAATACTATATCCAAAACACACAGACAAAATGCATGTAAGGAATAGCCACACCCTGCGAGAGTAGCTCAGAGTGTTATATACATTTTATGCCAACAGAAGCAATGTTTATCCAATCAGAGACAAAGGTTCATTATTCAATGTGGGCAATATCTTGCCCATGCCCTCCCCTTCCTTATGCACGGAGCGTTCTTTGTCCATCTTTTGTTATCTTAAAGAGTATCCCTTGTCCTTGTGTTCATGCTCCTAGGCAGCCCCCCCCCCCATTATCTGTGGAGCAGGATGTTCCTGGGAATTGTCTCCAAGGATGTGCCTAGTTCTGAAGCAAATTGCAGAAGCAAGAAACCAAATAGAAAAGGATACAATTCTTATACAAGATGGATTCCTAACAAATTATTCCTAACCATAGCAAAATAGTACAGCTAAGTTCTTTTTACAGAAGCAAAGAGCAAAGGTTAGATTTGTTAGGAATATAAGTCAACTTACAGCTATTTGGGTTGGAAATATATAAACCAGAATAAAATTTTTAATACTGTCTCTTTAAGAAAATGCAAAACTGTAATTAGGTGTGGTTTCTCAAACCGCCATAAGATGGAATCAGAAACATGGGTTTTTTTAGCCTCTGTTTCCTTCTGTTGGAGAGTATTGCTGTTCCTCCTATTGACTGTTATTTTTGGATTTGGTGTCAGTCTGATACTGAACTGTTTTTGATACTGGAGTTTATTATTGGATTATCCCTGGACTGAAAACTAACTGATTTAACTTGTGAATGACTTTGGACTGCTTATCTTGAACTTTCATTAAACCTTTTTTGACAGTAAAAACCTACACTTACTGTAGTGCATCTGTGTGCTGTGCGTGTATTATTCAAGCACTTCTCTCAAATATGTCTCCCTGTATGGGCTCATTCTCCTGACGGGGAATGAGCTCAACAAGATTGATTCATATCAATATGTCCTTTCAGTATTGATAGAAGGTAGTAGGAAAGATGAGAAGGATAAGATGACGAGGATAATAGCTGTACAGTCTACCGTATGGATAAATATATTTGGGCAGAAGACAGTGGTGTGGGAGTTGGGTGTTTAGCAGAGTGATGGCACAGGGGAAGAAACTATCTTTGTGTTTAGTTGTTTTGGCAGGCAATGCCCTGAAGGAAGATGTTGAAATGAAATAACCAGAAGAAATATTGGCTAGATAGATTTCTAAACTGAAACACTCTATGAGGCATTTTATTCTAACAGTTCAACCCTGCCCAAATGTTCAGGTATTTAATTCAAAAGCTGGAAAAGTAAAGAGCACAGTGGATCAGAACATACAATGGTTATTGGTTACTTGGAAAATGCAGCTTCCTGATGAGGCAATCTACTTTATGATTGGTTACTGGGTGTAAAGGGGGCATTCCCCATTTTCCCCGCCTTTTTCTTCTGTATACTCTGTATGCTGTTCTGAGATTTACCTCAGAATGTAGTGATGTGCCTAATTTATTTGCTCTAAATTTAAGATACTAAATAGATTTCTGTAAAACTAGTCAGTGTCTCTGTCTCAATTTAGACATTAGCTACATAATTTCCTCAGACCAACCAACCCAGCTATTGGGCAGATTCCAGTCTCTGTTCCCCAAAATGCAGGGTATGCAGTTATTAGAGCTCCCAAATCTGTCAATTGACATGGAATTCTTTTGTAGTCTTCTTTGTTGTTTAATGACCCTGTAATGTTTCCCTTGAGAGGTGGAGTCAGGGCAACTTAATGGAGCTGACTGCTCACTGGCCGGATGACCTTCCTGTCACCAATGCAGAGTTCAGCAGATATATTTTCATTGTGCCCAGAGAGAAATGTCTGCCGCTACCTAGGATCGAACTCACAACTTCCTGATTGTGAGGTGAGAGCTCTACCGCACCACTCACCTGGAATTCTTCTATCTTTTTTCATATTTCATAGGAAAACTCATTCTCACTTTGGAAAGCCGGATAGATATATTTTACTCCCATGACTTGAAGGAGGAACATTATGTAAAACTGAGAACCAAGATGGTATGATTTGAGAAGCACATTATTTGATTTATACTAAGAAGATTCAATTCTGAACTGCGGGTATGGAATGAGCAAGTAGGATTTACCTTTCTCTCTTTTACAAAAGGGTTAGCGAGGAATGAATAAAAGAAGTACGATGTACGACTCAAATTGTTCCAGAAAATATACTGTACAAAGTTCAAGGAATCTGGAAGATGAACAAATGCAAAACAAATCAAATTGCAGGTGAGAAAACCCCGGAGAACAAAAATTATACTGTCGTGGAAAAGTCAAAAAACATTATTTAGACTTTTCTTTGAATAAGACATTTCTAGAAATATTTAAAACAGTAATTCAAAAGCATCCACATCTGTATATATTTTACATTAAATGAAGGCATTAAAATTATTTATTTTCAAACACCCAAAGAATACTTAATGTACACCTGTCTATCTGCATCCTAAGTATATTCACATTTATTTACTTATTAAATATGTATGTCACCCAACTCACTGTCCCAAGTCATTAACTTTATGAATTAAGATAGCAAACAGTTCAGGCTGAGGGGCAGTTAAAGCCTATCATGACAAAATGAATGGCTGTCATGAAATAATGTATTTTTAGAAACATTCCTGGAGAATGTTAGTATCCAGGCAGAGGCAAGGCAATTATTCTTATTACAGGTAGTCCTCAACTTACAACCACAATCGAGCCCAAAATTTGAGTTCATAAGCGAGATATTTGTTAAGTGAGTTTTGTCCCATTTTATGACCTTTCTTGCCACATGGTTGAATTAGTTGTTAAATTAGTAACACAGTTGTTAAGTGAATCTGGCTTCCCCATTGATTTGGCTTTTCAGAAGGTCACAAAAGGGGATCCCATGACCACAGGACATTGTAAAAATCAGTTGTCAAGCATCTGAATGTTGATGCTGCTGTGGTCCTAAGTATGATAAAGGGTCATAAGTCACTTTTTTCAGTGATCACTTTTTTTGAATGGTCACTAAATGAATGGTTGTAAGTCAAGGACTACCAGTATCTTGGAATGGTTACTGCCCTTGCAATACAACATTTGAACCATTGCGCCCCCAGGACTCCTATCTTTCTGTACCGTATCATATTGGACACAACAAGAATGGTTCTGATGCCTCAGGGATATTTTTTAATATACTTTATTGATTTTACAATTAAAACAGACCAACAACACACACATAAATGCAAGAGAGAAAAAGAAGACAAAAAAGAGGAAAAAAAGATAGAAAACAGTTGAAAACATTTTCATCTTCAACAGTTTGTGAGACCTCCTTTTTATCCTTATTTTGTACCATACACAATTAATCCTTACATATATCTATATATATCACTACTATAATTCTATCATATCTTCTTTAGCCTTTTAGTGTGAAACCTATCTTTGATCTATCCACTTGTACCAGCACTTCCAGCTGTTGTAATATATTGAAGTGTCTTTATCTTTTCATGTCAGGGGAAATTTGTCCATTTCTGCACAACTTGAAATTTTTTGAATAATCATCTCCTCTGATGGAACATGAGGCTGTTTCCAACATTGTGCAAAAACCAATCTGGCCGCTGTCAAAATTTGTGTTATTATATATTTCACTTTTTTTGTAGTTCTTTGTCAAAGATCCCTATATAGAAAGGACTCTGGTTTAAATTTGATCAGTTCTCTTGTCATTTTCTCCAGCCAATTTCTAATTTTCTGCCAATATTTTTGAGCTTGTGTACAAGACCACCACATATAGGAGGAAGTACCCTCTTTTTTTTTTTTTTTTTGCATTTCCAGCAGTTCGTACTCATATTGGGGTGCATCTTCGCTTATCTCGAAGGAGGAAGGTGCCACCTGTAAAACATTTTTTCTTTGTACTCCCACCGATTTTGTGATTTTGTTATTTCTACCCCAGATCTTTTCCCATTCTGTTAAGGTGATACTACGTCCTATGTTCCTACTCCAGGCTATTCTTATTGTACAATTATATTTAGTTTCTTAGGATTTTCAGAAAATTCTTGTTGAAATCCTAATTCTCAGTTACTGATTCATTGATTTTTGCAAATCCTCTTGCGTCTGAGCATTTCTCAGGGTTGAGTCTCTTGTGTCTAAATAAATTTGGCTCTTTGGCTGAAAATAATCCAGCAAGCTGAAAATAAGTCATGTATATCCTTGTGAACTCTTGAAAATTCTCTAAGATCCCATCAAGCTTTCCTTCCAATCAGAATACTGATGGCTTTTCTCCTGTATGAGTCATCTTTTCTTTAATTATAGCAAAGTTGTGACTGAAACACTGACCAGTTTGGGCATCTGAATAGCTTCTGATCTGTGTGTAAACTGACATGATTTATTACATTAGACCTACTTGTGAAAGCTTTCTGACAATTGGGACATTCAAAGGACTCCTCTTCTGTGTCAGTTCCCTATTATTCCACCAGGTGAGAGTTCCAACTGAAACTTTCCCCACAATCCAAGCACTCATCCTGTGTGAATCCTCTGGTATCTCACCAGGTCAGAATTCCAATTGAAAGCTTTCCCACAATTTGGACACTCATAGGGTTTATTTCCCATGTGAGTCCTCTGGTGTATCACCAGGTTGCCATTCTGACAAAACTTTTGCCACAATTGCAACACTTACATGGTTTCTCCCCTGTATTGGTAATCTGGTGTCTCTCCAGGTTGGAATTCTGATTGAAACATTTGCACAAACTGAACACTCTCCTGTATGGGTCCTCTGGTGTATGAGCAGATTGGAATTCTGCTGGAAACTATTCCCACACTCCGGACACTCATATGTTTTGTCACCCATGTGAGTACTCTATTGTTGCACATGGTTGGAATTCCAACTGAAATGTTTCTGTCCTGTGTGAGTCCTCATGTGCGTCACAAGGTTAGAATTATTATTGAAACTTTTCCCACAATCTGGACATTCATACGGTTTCTCCCCAGTGTGAGTCCTCTGGTGTTGCACAAGATTAGAGTTCTGACTGAAACTTTTCCCGCAATCGGGACATTCATATGGTTTCTCGCCTGTGTGAGTCCTCTGGTGTTGCACAAGGCTGGATTTATTATTGAAACTTTTCCCACAATCCAAACACTCATATGGTTTCTCCCCAGTGTGACTCCTCTCGTGTATCACCAGAAAAGATTTCTGACGGAAACTTTCCCCACAATCCGAACACTCATACGGTTTCTCTCCAGTGTGAATCCTCTGGTGTATCACCAGATTAGACTTGTGGAGGAAACTTTTCCCACAGTAGAGACACTCATATGGATTCTCCCCAGTGTGAGTCCTCTGGTGTATCACCAGGCGAAAGTTCTGACTGAAACATTTCCCACAATCTGAACACTCATATGGTTTCTCGCCCGTGTGAGTCCTCTGGTGTATCACCAGATTAGACTTCTGACTGAAACTTTTCCCACAATCTGAACACTCAAATGGTTTCTCTCCTGTGTGAGTCCTCTGGTGTTGCACAAGTCTGGAATTTTTATTGAAACTTTTCCCACAATCCGAACACTCATATGGCTTCTCCCCAGTGTGAGTCCTCTGGTGTATCACCAGGTAAGAATTCTGAATGAAACTTTCACCACAGTCTGGACACTCATATGGTTTCTCTCCTGTGTGAGTCCTCTGGTGTATGACCAGATTGTAACTTTGACAAAAACTTTTCCCACAATCTGGACACTCATACGGTTTTTCCCCAGTGTGAGTCCTCTGGTGTTGCACAAGGCTGGATTTATTAGTGAAACTTTTCCCACAATCTGGGCACTCATATGGTTTCTCTCCTGTGTGAGTCCTCTGGTGTTTCACAAGGTTAGAATAATTATTGAAATTTTTCTCACAATCTGGACACTCATACGGTTTCTCCCCTGTGTGAATTCTCTGGTGTATCATCAGGGAAGAGTTCCGACTGAAACTTTTCCCACATTCTGGACACTCAAATGGTTTCTCTCCAGTGTGTGTCCTCTTGTGTATCACCAGCGTGGCATGCTTACTAAACTTTTTGGCACACTGTGGGCACTGATAGGGCTTTTCTCCTTTATGGGTTCTTTTATGCTCAAGAAGTTGGGACGTGTAGCAAAAAACCTCATCACATTTGGGGCATTTGTATGGTTTTTCACTAGTGTGGATCCTTTGATCCATAATCAGCTCTGATTTGTAAACTGTGCTTTTCTGACAATATGAATATCTTTGGAGCTTTTCCGCCACCGATAGTCTTAGTTTCTTGAGGAGATCTCTTCTTGGATCGTTCAAGCTGTTTGTTTCCTGACAGGGTGAGGCCTGCATTATTGTCTGGAATGAGAGCTTCCTCCCCGCAGACTTCTAGATATTTCCTCTTCTTCTGAATCTGGAAATATTCCTCTTTTATTTTTTGATACAATGTTTCCTTGAGTTCTGCACACAATACTCGTTTATCAGCTCAAACTCTTCCATTTTTTTTTCTTATCTCTTCCTGGCTGGGGAAAAGTTTTGTAATTATCTGGAGGAAAGGGAAAAGATGCTGTTTCCCAGATGTACTGGATTCACTTTCCTTCTTAAAGCTGCTTCTGATTCACTGCTGTCCAGATCAGTTTTTTTGGCATTTCCTTTGTCTGTAAAATTTCCAAAAAAGGGATACTTTAATTACTCTTCATAATATTGTTGCAACATGTGAAAATAAAAGAAAAAAGGTATACATTTCAAATATTCACACAATCATGGAATTTTGTTGTTGACTTGTGCAAATCACAGATGTTCAGCACTGCAAATTTTTATAATCAGATAGATACCTAGAAATACTTAGGAACACGGATACACATATCTTCACAAAAAATACAGAAACACACCCCTCTATCTGTATGTACCACATGTATGAATCAGTGGTGAGATTCAAATAATTTAACAGTTTCTGTGAATATGGCTAGGTGGGCATGTGACTGGGCAACTCAATGTCACTCATGTCAAGGAGTGCCTGGCCCCTCCCCTCACAGCCATTCCTTGTTACACTCAGCCTCAATTCATCTATAGTTCTGTAAAAATGTTGTTCACTTTTTTTTGACTTTATTATCTACATACTATAGATGTACTTTCTTGGACCACTGAAAGGAGGAAATGGCTCACATGCTTTCCCCAAGTGCGTGATAGGTAACAGGCTTTTAAGGGGTTGCTATAAAGAAGGGGAGGCAATGTATTTTCCAAAGAAGCAGAAGGCAAAACAAGAAACAATGGATGGAAACTGAACAAAGGGAGAAGCAACCTAAAACAAAGGAGGAACTTCCTGACAGTGAGAACAATTAACCAATGGAACTGCCTGTCTCTTTACAGATTTTATGACTTTAGAATCATAGGCAAAGTACATTGGAGGTCCGAAAGTTGAACTTTCTGCTCAAGGCAGAAGACCTAATATATACCTGTGGGTCCGCAGACACCTGGGCTTTGGCTGCAAGAACTTCTGGCAGCCTTCCCAGCCACATACTTCCTTGTCCTACTGCCCCATGTGAGGCGGGAGGCCCAAGAAAAAGCTCCTGGTCAGGGCAAACAGCCCTTCATGACCAAGCTAGCCCTTCCTGGGGAGCAAAGCATGGCTTGGACAAACTGATCTGTCCCGAAGGCAAGCTGCAGACCAGCGGCAGTGGTGGCAGAAAGAAGAAAGCAAACTCCAGAGCAATAGTGGTGGCAGTGCTCCGGGAGGGCAGACGGATGTTCCGGGGCTGCATATGCACACTGCAGTGGAGAATCAGTCTCAGCCGAGCACAGCGTCTCCCACAAGGGCTGCCCACCCAGCTGTTGGAAGGGCTGGCCTGGAAGCAGCACATCTCATCATGGACTGGATGCGGGACTCGAGGCAGAGGGGAAGGCAAGTGGGTGGTATCGCCCGGAGACCACTATGTCCCACTGAGGCAGCTCTTTGGTTGAGCACAGTGGCCAGGGGCCTTCCCCTGCTGCCAGCCTTACCTTCTAGATCTTCTACACACCACCGCTGACCTGAATACATGCCCTTCAGATCCCAATGGGCCACCCAAC
>BLBF01000338.1:160322-175034 GCA_015471245.1 Laticauda colubrina
GGTTTCCAATGACATCTCGATAGGAGATACTATCACCCTCTCTGTATGACGATTCGGCTCTCTGCTCACTCCAGCAGCCTTCCCAATTCCCAGAGTACTAGAGATTTCAGCCTTGAGAATTCCCAGGCTGCTTTGGCAAAACACTTGGAGGTCACTTGTTTGCAGGCTGGAAGCTGATCTGAGGATTCCTGCATTTTAGCAGGGTTTGGCTGTCACTGGAGATAAAACTCTCTGCATCCTAAAAAAATTATCACTGATTCAGTTAAGAGCCAGTTTGGGGTGTTCCTGGGTCTGCAGACCCTCTCTATGCTCAGTCATGCCCTAGTTACCTGCATATTGAATGACTTCAATAGATTCTGCATGAGCCACCATTGAAGGGTATCCAAAAGTTACAGCTTTTAACAGAATGCATGCTTATGTGTGTTTCTGAAGCAGCACATGTCACACCTCTGCTCCCTGAGCTGCCTTGGTTGCCAGTTTGCTTGTGGCTCCAGTTCAAGGTTTTGCTGGTTTTGCCTTTGGAAGCCCTTCCTGGCATGGGACTGAGCCTTTCCCTGCTTATTTCAGTCTACTTCATGAGACCTGGCAAAGAAGACATGAGGCAAGCACCATCAGCTGGGGAGCGACATTTGGTGGATGCAGGATGAACTATGGCTTCTCTGTTGTGGCCCTCGCTCTATGGAATATGCTTTCCCCCAAAATGAGATTAGTTCCACCCCTTTTGATCTTCTGGGAGGCTGTCAAGACCTAGCTATGTCCCCAGGCCTAGGGCAATCTCTTTTTTTAATATATTTTTTTGAACAAACAAAAAACACAACAAACATAAAACCATCTTCAGTTACATACAGTGTGTTGGTTGGTACTAGTCTCTTGTGCGCAATCTCTACAGTCATTCCCTAATTACTTTTTAATCCTTATGTGTATATTTCTGATATAATCATTAATTGTTTAATAGACTGTTACTTGCATTCCCCATTTTATATGAGCAAATCCCCATTTTGACTTAACTTACTTTATAACATTCATTTCATTATCACCATCTATTCAATCATATTTTATCCTTACAATACTTTATCTCTGACAATTCTATTCTTGTTGCAGGAAATTACAAGACTCAGACCTTGAAATCCAAAAATAAGGTGGTTTTATTTGCGCAAACAGGTTCAGAATATTTTAGCCAGAGCTACTTCTGAACAAATTTCTTATAGAATAGCATATGCCTATATACTTCTTCAGAAAGGGCAAAACACAGAAATATAACTTGTCATTCATTCATTGGTTACTTGAAATACAGCTTTCCCCCTTCCCTGTTACTAGGATGGCTGGATGTCACAAACCCATCTTGCTAAACTCCCTAGCTTGTGGTTTTGTTACAAGCGAGACAAGGTATCTTGGCAAATATGACTTTGTGACCGATAAATGATCCTTGTGGTTTGGTTTTTCACATTTCCTTGTTCTTTCTCTTGCTAATACCACATATTTCACTATAAAAAATTTGTATCGTTATTTCTCTAAAATTAAGATATTTTTATGTCCTATAGAGTAATGTAAAATATTTCATTTTCGTATTTTATTGTCTAACCATTGATGAAACAAGTCCCATGCTTTATAAAGTTGTTTATCTTCTTGCTCTCTAATTTCAAATGGCAATTCACTCATTTCTGCGCAGTCCATAATTTTCTTGATTTCTCCTCCGTTGGAATTTTCTCGTTTTTCCAATTTTTAGTAAATACAATTCTAGCCACTGTTAAAACATTGACTGTCAAATATATCATTTCTCTACTGTATATTTTAGGTATAATACCCAATAAAAATATCTCTGGCTTAAAATCTATGTTTCTTTGTCATTTTTTCCAACCATGTGTGGTTTTTAGACTAGTATCTTCAAGCCTCTGCACATGTCCACCACATATGGTAATATGATCCAGGTATCTGATGACACTTCCAACACTTCTCCAAGTTATTCTTGAATAATCTTGCTTTTCTTGCCACCTGTACAACATCTTATACGAATTCTCTTTATATGCTGTTGACATTGTCATTTTGTAATTTTGAGACCATAATTTTTGCCATTTTTCTAAATCTATACCATATCCAAAATTCTTTCCCCAAGCAATCATTGTTTCTTTAACTTGTTCTTCTTCTAACTTAACCTCTAATAAATTTCTATATAGTTTTTTAATCACCTTCTCATCAGTGCCTGTCAAAATTTTATCCAGCTCAGTTAATTTATCATAAAACCTTCTGTTTTAAAGTTTTTATCATATTTAGATTGTATTTGAACATATGAAAACCAGTTCATCCTTATTTCTTGTTATTCTAGTTCTTGCACAGATTTAAGTTCACCCTTTTCATTTAATATTTCACCATATCTAATTGTTCCATTTTATAAATTACTGGATAGGCAAGTGCTTCAGTGGTTGACAGACTGATATTTTTAAATAATGTTGTCTTTTGATTTTCTCCCATATTAACAGTAATGCCTCTCGTATATAATGCCTCCTAAAATACCGATGTGTTTTAATCCCCTTGTACCATAAGAAGGCATGACATCCCAACAACAAATCATGGCCTTCTAGTGTCAGTAATCTTATGTTTCTTAATGTTATCCATTCCTTAACCCACATCAATGTTGTCACCTGGTAGTATAATTCCCAATTGTGTAAACCAAAGCCTCCTCTTGTTCTTGAATCTTACAGTAATTTTAATTCCCGCCTTCTTCCTCTGCTAAATATATTTCGATACTATTTTATTTAAATCTTCAAAATACTTTTTCCCTAGTTTAATTGGAATTGTCTGGAACAAATATAAAATCCTTGGTAATATATTCATCTTTGTAAATATTCTCCCTATTAAATATAATTGCAAATTTTCCCAAGTCTGTCACAATCTGTTGCTTGAGCTTATAATAATTATCCTCTTTAAGTGTACCACATCTAGCCATTAAATTTATTCCCAAATATTTAACTTTGTTTGTGACCTGTATCTTCAAGGTCTCAGCCAAATTTTTCTTTTGTTTTTCAACTATATTTTTTATCAGGATCTTCATTTTGTCTTTATTTATTTTCAAACCTGCCACATGTGTCAGATTTAGGTGACCCCAAATTCTTAACAAATTTTCGGGACAAAGAGATAAAGTCAACAAACAAGAATTCTGAATCCCTCTCTGGTGAGTTGGAGTCAGAAGAGCCAGGCACTTCCTTTTTCAATACAATTTATAGCAAATGTCCTTTTGAACTTGCAGTTCAAGTATTCTATCGAAACAGGAAACCTTACAGCAAGCAGCCAGGCAGGAAATATTTGTGGTTACATGTTTTTCAGCTTAAAAAAGTGTTTAAACATAACCGTTATGAGCAAGCATTTTAGCAAAGAAGGAACTCTCCTGGTCATCCAATCCAACCCCCCTTGTTATCCATAATATAAATTCTTTAAAAGAATTCAAAATAATGTTTCTTTGATCCACAACCTTCAATATGTCTCAATTTCTATTAATTTGGATGCTGATTCTAATGGATAAATGAAAACCAGGTCATCTGCAAATGCTTACAATTTATATTCTTCCGTCTTAATTTTCATTCCCTTTATTTCCCTTTCTCCTCAAATGTTTCTATTTAAGCCCATGTCAAACTGCACCAACGGATGGAAAGAGGATGTAAAATGGAGAAAAACTTGCCATCCATTGGTAAACGCGATGCATCCGTTGTGTACTCATTGCGTGCGTGATTCATACGCTCTATCCGTCGAGCATCCGTCTACTGCGATTTCATCCGCTCAAAAAATTTTGAGCTGCACAAAACTTTTTGAGCGGATGAACTTTCCGCCACGTACGTTCTACATCCGTGACACATATGGGCAACAAACGTTCTATGTCCATCGTCATCCATTGAACATCTGCTGTATCCGCTCGGCAACCGCTGCACATCCATGCAACTCGCATCCGCTCCAGCGGAAAACGGAAAGAGGGAGGAAGCGAAAGGGACATGGAACGTCCACACAGCATTAGTAGCACGGACATAGAAAGGATGAAAACGGATGCAGCTCGGATATAAAGCATTAAAATGGAAAAAAACGTTTGGAATGGGATGTATCTTGGATATTTAGGATGTCTGGAGTATGCCTAGAGGATGCAGAAGGACACCTAGCGGAAAACCTATATTTCCTATAAAAAGGGGGAGGAAATCACCTGGATCTCAGTATCAGTCCAGTAGCCGTGGTGTGCAGACCTCTTCAGCCCTGCTCTTGCTCTTCAACATCATCCATTGATCTCCACCATAGATCATCGCACACTCCTTTTGGAAGCCGCCATCATTCAACACCAGAACCAAGCCCTCTTCAGACTGTTTCACCTTTTCTACGCAAGGAAAAGGAGACATCCAAGAACTGTGTGGGTCCGACGATGGATCGCGAGAAGAGCGGAGTATGGACTGTATGACAAGCTGATGGTGGAGCTGAGGAATGAAGACACTCGTGCATTCCAGCACTTCATGAGGATGCCACCAGCCATGTTTGATGAAATTGTTGAGCAGCTGAGACCCAGGTTGACCAAGCCGAGCACCAACTTCCATTCCATCCTGGACCGTGGGCTGAAGGTGGCACTGACTCTGCGCCACCTGGCCTCTGGGACCACATACAGAAACATGCAGTATGCCTGGAGGGTGCCACACAACACCATCAGCATTGTGGTCAGAGAAGTGGTGCAGGCCATCATCGAAGAATACATGGAGGAGCTCCTCCAGTGTCCCACCACTGAAGAAGGCTGGAGGAAAGTTGCAGAATAGTGGTATCAGAGGTGAAACTTCCCCCACACCGTTGGAGCCATAGATGGGAAGCACGTGGCCAGCAAAGCTCCAGTCAACTCAGGGTCCACTTATCACAACTACAAGGGCTTCTTCAGCATCATCCTCTTTGCCATGGTTGATGCTGACTACAAGTTCATGTACATCGATGCTTCAGGCAACGGGTCAGCTTCAGATGCCCAAATATACAACGCCAGTGGCCTCAAGGAAAGGCTGGAATGCAACCTCATCATGGGCTTTCCAGATCCAGACCCCCTACCCAACGACACATAAGATGTGCCCTACTTCATCTTGGGTGATGACGCCTTCTCCCTCAGAACCTACCTCATGAAGCCCTACACTTCCAGATACCTCACCCGTGAAGAGAGGATTTTCAACTACAGGCTGTCCAGGCCAAGATGGGTGGTGAATGCCTTTGGCATCCTGGCCAACAGGTTCCAGGTACTTCTCACCACCATGCAGCATCGCCCAGAGACTGTGAGGAACATCGTGGAAGCTTGCTGCATCCTGCACAATCTCATGCGCACCCGCTACCTAGTCTTGCAGAACAGGCTTGTGGACCATCAACAAGGCAATGGGGACATGGAGCCTGGTGAATGGAGGCAAGGGCGAAACCTGATAGACACTGTGGATGTACAAGGCCCCAACAGAGCTTCACGTGAAGGGAAGAAGCAGCGCAACCTCCTGAAACACTGGTGCAACTCCCCAGCTGGATCAGTGGAGTGGCAAGACAGGATGATAGATGGTTAATGCATGCTTCCTTGAGCCTGTCTCATAACACAGATGAGATTGTGCCATGTATGTTGAGTGGCCCTACAATGAGCAGGGCATTTAATAAAGAGTTGTGTTTATGTTGAAATGTGTTGATCAATGAATAAATTGTTATTGATAATAAAGGGCCATATGTGTGGCAGCTGAGAGGGTGGACCATACAGTCCCACTATGCTTGCACTGGAGGTTTATCCATCGCACAGCTATCATTGCCCATCCCACAGCTATTATCCATCCCACAGCTATCCTTGCCCATCCCACAGCTATCCTTACCTGTCCCACAACTATCCTTACCCATCCCACAAGCATGCAAAGGCTTAACCCTTTTTTCAAAGAAAAAGAAATGGACCAAGTGTGTTAAGCAAATATAACTTTTATTAATAACAAACTGTATGACTTTATTAAAAAGCAAAATGAACCAAGTAAAGTGTCTCAAGCAAAGACAAAGTGAACAAGTAAACAACTCAGTCTCTGGCACTGTTCTCAGTCACTCTGAGGCATGCCCATGGTTTCAGGTGTAAAGGGTCCAGGGACTGTGGAGGTGGCAGTGGCTGGAGTGCTGGTCTGAGGTGCCATTGGGGTACCTGGCCCCGAGAGTACAACAGGACATGGTGTGTGCACGAAGCTCTCAGAGAGCTGGCTCAGTCCCGTGAGGTTGAGAGGCCCTTCATCAAGTACCTGGGATGTGAGGCACAGGACTGATGACAGATGTTCTGACGATGGGCTTGGTTGTGGGGTGGAGGAAGGAGGAGTGTAGTGGGGCTGTCTGGTCTGCAGCTGGGTGAGGTGTGGCGTCTGTGGCATCCAAGAAACCTGGGCCTGGACTGGGAAGGGCTGCCTCTGCTGTGGGAAGTCCTGGTAGTGGTACCCTTGGTAGGTTATGGGCTGTTGAAATCCGTGGAAGGGCTGTGACATTGGCTGGGGTGGAGGAGCAGACCTGGAGTGGGTAGCAGCAGGTTCAGCTGGGCCTGGAGGGTGGTGCAGAAGA
Source organism: Laticauda colubrina (assembly GCA_015471245.1). Classification (NCBI taxonomy): domain Eukaryota; kingdom Metazoa; phylum Chordata; class Lepidosauria; order Squamata; family Elapidae; genus Laticauda; species Laticauda colubrina. The sequence continues at coordinate 166,878 of BLBF01000338.1, forward strand.
GCTGTGATCCTCTCCTTCATCACCTGGTACTGGGGCTCGGGCATGTCCATGAGGGTGTGGCTCACATAGGTGAGGAAGGGCTTGCGGTTTGAGGATGAAATGTCGAAGTGGACCAGCTGAGAGAGGAGATCTGTGCTGGTCTTGATTGTGTCCCTGATCTCCAAGAGGACAGTGTGGCTCTATCCCTCCACTCTACCTCTCTGCCTGCTTTCTGTGGAGGTGGAACTGGGGGTGGGGGTTGGTTGATCTCTGGTGGAGGCCGCCTCTTCTTGCTCCATCTGAGACAGGGGATCCTCCATGTCCTCCGGCATGGGGGGTGCAGCTGTCGGGGGGGTCTCTGTCGTGGGGCGCTCCGAAGATATCTGCCTGGACACGGTCGCTGACTCCTGGCTGGAAGAGGACTGGCTGTCTGTGGGCTGTCTGAGAGAGAGGGTTGACAGAGGGGCTGGTCCTAGGTGGTGGACCTCACCCTCCAGGAAGCTGCACTTGGCCATGACGTAGGCCTCCCAGTCAATGAGCTTGACAGTGGCCTGCCCGGATTTCTTGAGGTTCAGCTTGCCATACCAGGTGTGCATGTGCTTCCACCACCCCAGGAGGACATCAGCAGTGTAGCCCAGGCTCTCCGCCTTCTCTCTCCAATCCGCCTGCTTTTTCTTGGTGTCTCGATAGAGCCTGTGGCCCTTCCTCCAGAGGTACTCGTTCTCCCTCAGCCATTCCAGCACCTCCTCCTCATGGTCCTCTGCAATGGAGTACTGTTTCCTCTCTCCCTTCTCCTTCCCTTGCCTCTTCCTCCCTCTGGCAGGGGCTTCAGGGCCTTCATTAGCAGGACTTTGAGGGCCTTGGGGCTGGTCCACCACAGTAGCAGCAGCAGGAGGAGCACCAGCAGCACCAGGAGCACCAGCAGCAGGAGGAGAAGCACCAGCAACATCAGGAGAAGCACCACCACCACCAGCAGCAGCAGCAGCAGCAGAAGCCACAGCAGCTTCAGAGTCAGTGCCAGGGGGTGGGATGGTGTCTTTCTTGCCAGGGCTGGCAGAAGTAGGCACAGGCTTTCTCTTCTTCCCATGGTGTTCTCTGAGATGTCGCTGGCAGCAGGTCTTTCCTCTGAATGCTGACCGCGTGCGAGCTGCATCCTTTTATATTCACGGCGCTGACACAATGCATCCTCCCCGCATGCGCAGTGAACGCTTTCCATCCGTTATACATCCACTATGCATCCTACAGGCGTCCGTGATATATCCGCGTCATCCGCTATGCATCCGCCCCTTCCGCTACGCGTCTGCTTTGCTGTTCTCCCCCGGAAGCCCTGCGGATGTGTCATCCGCTTCCATCTGCTTTCATCCGCTAGGCTTCCGTTGAACATCCATTTTACATCCCCGCTATGTCCTCTCCCTGTCCATTCCTTTCTGTTCTTTTCCGTTCCATTTATGCAAATTTTTGCCACTTTTGAGAGCGGATAACAACGGATGGAGCCACCCCCGGAATTTTGCCTGTCCGCTGTGTCCTTTTTGCATACATTTTGCATCCGTCGGCCAATGTGACCTAGCCTTTAGTACCCTTAAGGTCAACACAAACAACAGAAGTGACAGTGAGCAACCTTGCCTTGTTCCTTTCTTAATATCGATGTTTCCTGTTAATTCTCCATTTGTCAATATCTTTGCTGATTGTCTGTCATATATTGCTTGGATGGCTTGAATAAACTTCTGCCCAAAGCCCATCTCCTCCAATTGTAATAACATAAACTGCCAATTCACGTTGTCAAAGGCTTTTTGTGCATCTAAGAATATCAAAGCCATTTGATTCTCAGGATGTGTCTCATAATATTCCAAAGTGTTCAGAATTATTCTCATATTGTCTTTCTCTCTTTGGCAGAAATCCATTTTGGTCACAATGCATAAAATTATGAAAATCTTTTAAGTCTTTCTGCCATATTTTATAATCTAAGTTCAGTAGTGAAATAGGCCTATAATTCTTAATTTGTTGTCGGTCAGCAACCGGCTCTAAGGCAATCTGAAATATGCTCAGATGGTTCCATGGCTGTGGTGGCCATTTGCATCCATTTTATTGCCTAGGTGGGGTTGTATAATTGTTTTTATATTACTTATTGCTTAGTATAGATTTTTTACATTTTTATATATGTCATTTATATGGCTTTGGTTTTTAATCTTATTCTACATCACCCATCATCCATTGGGGGGGGGGGGTACAGAAATTTCATTTATAAATAATTTTAAAATGTAAGTTTTTGAGGTTGTCTGTAGAAGGGCTAAACTGTAGGAGAAATAATAAAGGATACAAATAAACAAAGTAGGAATTAAACTGGGTGGTGGTGGAAGGGGAAGTCAGGGTCAGATCGCAAATATTTTATTAGTTAACAATAATATGTCAAATCCCTATTGTGTTTCTTTACCCCTACTAGTATTTTTTATTAGTAGTATATTTTACTTTCCCCAATTTTAATTTTACTCTTTCCTCTCAACTTACAGGGGAAAAACTTTTCTTTTAATCACAAAGGGGCACATAGAATGCAGACTCTGTAGAGATTCTCAGTCATCCAGGTCATGGTTGTCCTAAAGGTGCTTTTTTCAGGAGGAAACTGGACAAAACTCAAATACTTTGGCCACCTAATGAGAAGGAAGGACTCACTGGAGAAGACCCTAATGCTGAGAAAGATTGAGGACAATAGAAGGACGACAGTGAATGAGGTGGCTGGATGGAGTCACTGAAGGAGTAGGCGTGAGGTTAAATGGACTCCAGAAGATGATAGAGGACAGGAAGGCCTGGAGGAACATTGTCCATGGAGTTGCAATGGGTTGGACACAACTTCGCAAATAACAACAGCAACAACTGGACTTTCTTGCTTTTTCTTTTGAAGACATTTCACTTCTCAGCTAACAGATAATCTGAGTTGGAAGGTTTTATAAACGCAAGGATGACATCCATAATCTTTAAGGTTCAACTTGTTTATTAACTAAGTAACTGGTTGCCACGGTAGCCGCTAAACTGTGAGGCTCTACAACAGGCAGTCGGCAACAGCTGACACCATCTGACAGCTCCCTTTTATAGCGTTTGCTGTCAGATGGCTCAGCCAATGAGCACAGTCCCTGGCTCCCGCTCAAAAAGCGAACCCCGATATGAGGTCACGTTGAACATAACAGAAGGGACCTTGTAGGTCATCTTGTCTAACCCCCTGCCCACGAAGGAGATCCCACACCATTTCTGACAGACGGGTCCAATCTCTTCTTGAAAGTCTCAAGTGATGAAGCTCCCACAACTTCCAAAGGCAAAGTTGATCCATTGGTTGATGGCTCTCCCTGTCAGAAAGTTTCTCCTTATTTTCTGGTTAAATCTCTCCTTGTTCAGTTTCCATCCATTATTCCTTGTCTGGCCTACAGGCGCTTTAGAAAATAGCTTGACCCCTTCCTTCCTGTGGCAGCCCCTCAAATACTGGAAGGCTACTATCATGTGTCCCTTGGTCCTTCTCTTCATTAGACTAGCCATGTCCAGTTCCTGTAACTGTTCTTCATATGTTTTAATCTTCAGTCCTTGAATCATCCTGGTTGCTCTTCTCTGTACTTTTTCTAGAGTCTCAACATCTTTTTTATAACGTGGTAACGAAAACTGGATGCAGTACTCTAGGTATGGTCTTACTAAGGCTTTTTAGAGTGGTATTAGTACCTCACTTGATCTCGATTGTATCCCTGTTAACGCAGTTTAGTATTGCATTAGTTTTTTTGGCAGCTACTGCACACTGCTGGCTCATATTTAGCTGGTTGTCCACTAAGACTCCAAGTTATTGCTATTGAGCCTGGTTTCACCCAGCCTATATGTGTACTATTGGTTTTTCTTGCCTAAGTGTAGGACTTTACTTTTCTCTACAATATATTTCATTTTGTTATACAGCCCAGTGTTCTAGTCTGTCAAGATCCATCTGGATCTTGAGCCTATCTTTTTGGGTGTTAGTTATTCTTGCCAGCTTAGTATCATCTGCAAATTTGGTAAGTTCCCCTTTTATACCCTCATCTGAGTCATTAATGAAGATATTAAGAGTACTGGACCGAAGACAGACCCACTGCTTACTTCCCTCCAGGTAGACTTAGACCCATTAAGAACTACTTGTTGAGTACGGTTTGTCAGCCAGTTGTGAATCCAGCTTGCTGGTTGCTGGTTACTTTTTACCGTTCTACCATTGAGAGCATTTTGGCATACTGTGTAACAGTGTGGTATGCTGGATGCTCTGCAGTCGATAAGAAGATGCTCCAGAGAGTTATAAACAGCACAAAAAATCATTGGTTGCTCTCTTTCTTCTTTGGAAGAGATTGCAAAGACCAGACTCCTCTCTAGAGCACTAAAAATCTCCACAGACCATTCTCATCCTGGACATTCATATTTTGAACTGTTACCATCAGGGAGACATTATAGGTGTCTTCAAATGAGGACTAATAGATTGAGAAACAGTTTCTTCTCCAAGGCAGTAATTGTCTTGAATCAGTGTATTTAGTTCTAGGTATATAGTGGCATTTTTAAACTATTTAACTTATTTAATGTTTTAAATAGGTTTTAGACTAGGTTTTTAATTATTATTATAATTATTATAATTTTTAAATACTCTGTAGTGTGATTGTGATGTTTGGGGCACTGTGCAGGAGTAGCTTTCAAATTTCATTGTATTCATGGAATGCAATGACAAGGTATTCTATTCTGTCCTATCCTATCCTATCCTATCCTATCCTATCCTATCCTATCCCTATTCTATACCATCCTATTCTATTCTATTCTATTCTATTCTATTCTATTCTATTCTATTCCTATTCTATTCTATCTGGTGGTGGTGCTATCTTTCCCACTTTTTTCTAGCTTACCAAAAAGTAGGTTGTGGTCTACTTTGTTGAATGCCTTGCAGAAATCTAAGTATATCATGTCCACAGTATTTCGTTGGTCACTAATTTAGTCACTACGTTGAAGAATGAAAAAAGATTGATTTGGCATGATCTGTTTTTAACAAATCCATGCCGACTGCAAGTTATTACTTTACTTGCTTCTAGATGTTGGCAGGTCTTTGTTTGTTTGTTTGTTTGTTTCTCATCCAAGAAACTTCTTCAGCTCTGAGAGGATAGTATGGAATGGAAGGAGTTTTATTTATACTATATATTAAAAAAAGGATGCAAGTGACCAGCTGCCTGCAAGGAATATAAATCCTTCCATTCCCCACTATCCTGTCAGAGCTGAAGAAGCTTCTTGGATGAGAAGCGAAACACTTCCAAAAGAAAAAAAAACAAGAGTCTAGTTGCCTCCTGAAAAAGCACCTTCTGAATTGAACTGATGAATTTTAACCGTACAAATATGGTGAGATGTTCAACAACACAATGAGATCAAGAAACTTGTGGTGCCGAGTAGGTCTTATGTATCTCTATCGCCTAACAGAGGAGGAATCTGGAATAAAATAACCCCAATATACGTGCACAGTTTTGATCTTTTTAACCTTATAATTTTACACTTTTATTTATGTCATTGTAATAATCAGATAGGAGGCATATACATTTAATAAATTAAAATGAATTAATGTGATTTTCTTTTGTCATATAAAGCAGTTCCTGGTTGGCATCCTGAGCCAAAAAAGATGCTGATTTCTCATTTTAAACTCCCCCTGCCAGCCAACTAATCTGCATAGACATATTTTCGGCTTCTCTAATTGACATCTTAAATTGGGATTTTATAGCACCTGGCAAGCCACCTTCCTGTTTAACCTAAGACTGGAACCTGTGGTTTTCATCCAGAGACTTTGACTCTTACATTGGATTTTCAATATAATTTATATTAATAATTCTAAATGGAAGATTTAAACACTAACACAGACCAATACACCCAAATAGAAGAAAAAAGAAATTAAAAGTGTAAAAAGAAAAGGATAGAACTAGAAAGAGGTTACTTCCAATTTCCTTTACAGTAATTACATTTAGAAATACAAAATTACTTTGTACACTATGTTTACAAAACCTCTCTTTTCTATTACCTGGTTTGTTTTTTTATAATCACAACTGTAAATTATAACTTCATTTTTTCCCATTTTACACCAATCTCTAACAAACTTCCAACTGGAAATGAACATAGAGAATGTCTTCTCTCCAATTGAAGAAATCAATAGTTGTCTCTGAAAATTCCATCATCATCACCAACCATTCCTCTATTGTTAAACTTGAATCTTTGGTGTACATAATACAGTTAATCTTTGACAATAGGAGTTGAAATTTTGATCCTGGGACAAGGGTTCCTGACCACCGGGCTCCACAAGTAGCAGGTATGCATGCACCTATGCGTGCATCTCCACTTGCACGAGAGGCAAGGAATCTCAGAAAGAGCTTGGACTTGCCAACTCAGATCCCCTCCCTCATGTTTAATATTAAATAAGACATGGTTGATGAAAAAGAATGAGGCAAGACATTAAAGTTAATTTGTCAGCTGAGCTTGCAATCAGAGACAAGATATGAAATTCAAGAATCATCTACATACATCAAATTTTTTCTCGTGGAATTTCTTTTTTTTTTTGTCCAAAAGTTTTATATTTTTTACCCATTATGCATCTTTTCATGTGAGCAACATGTTTCCAGGTTGTAACACTTGTACATAGTCATACTCTCATTTCCATTAATCTTAAATAATAATAATTCATATCATCATCCATTTCACTCATCTTTAAATAAATTTGCATTTCATATTTTAGTTCATTGATTCAGTATCAATATCATTTCATCCATACATAAGTTTTCAAATCCTTATCCTCTATTATTTCCATTTTCAGCTGACCGCCTATTGTATTTTATATTATACATCATTATTATCCTTAGTTTTCTTTTAATATTTAATAAACAATCTAAGATTAAAAATATAGACAAAAACAATATATTTATGATCCACATGGTATTTTTCATTCCCCTACTTTAATCATAATAGAATATTTTCATTGTACAATTCTAGTATCCATTAAATAATCAACTGTACATATAGTCAACTGTCTATATCCCCTCCAATAAATCACTAAAATAACTTATTAATATTTCTCATTTTATCCCTTTTACTTTCATCATTTATAATCATGTCTTTTTAAAATTCATTTTCATTCCCTTGTTTTGACCGTCCAAAAAATAAAAGGGTTCATAACAGCACATTTTATATAGTGTGTGTTTATTTCCTCCCCGTAGAGGTCAGATATTTGTTTTCTTAGGCTTTCGCGGGTACTTACATGTGTGCTGTTTAGCTTCCTTCGGGTATTATCCCACGTCATTGTAGTTCTGTTAAAGTTGTAGCAACGTTTCAGCAGAATCTCATCTGCCATCCTCAGGCTTCTGTATGGATATGGGTCTTACAGCTCCTGGTTTCAAATTTGAGGCTGGTCCATTCTGATTGGTTGGGAGCCTGGACCTGTGTTCATTGGACTTGGAGTTTGATTGATTGGTGTTCCTGGTTTCTTCTGTCTGTTTTGTGGCTTTGATTGGCTGGCAACACTCTGTTCTTGTGTTGGAGGCTTTTAGTGCAGCTTTTACTTTCATCATTTATAATCATGTCTTTTTAAAATTCATTTTCATTCCCTTGTTTTGACCCTCCAAAAAATAATCATCATCAGGCTTCTGTATTGAGTTTGTATGTGGGTCAGGCTCTCACAGCCGTTGGTTTTTAATTTGAGGCTAGCCTATTGCAATGCCAGGATGTTTTTTTCTACATCCTGATTGGTTGGGAGTCTTGGTCTGTGTTTATTGGACTTGGAGTTTGTTTGATTGGTGTTTTTGGTTTCTTCTGTCTGTTTTGTGGCTTTGATTGGCAGGCAACACTGTGTTCCAATACAAACACCAATCAAACAAACTCCAAGTCCAATAAACACAGACCAAGACTCCCAACCAATCAGGATGTAGAAAAAAAAAAAACATCCTGCCACAATAATAGGCTAGCCTCAAATTTAAAACCAACGGCTGTGAGACCCTGACCCACATACAAACTCAATACAGAAGCCTGATGATGGCAAATGAGATTCTGCTGAAACGTTGCTACAACTTTAAAAGCACTACAATGACGTGGGATAATACCCGAAGGAAGCTGAACAGCGTATATATATACAAACTCAGTACAGAAGCCTGATGATAGCAGATGAGATTCTGCTGAAAC
>BLBF01000338.1:192557-212359 GCA_015471245.1 Laticauda colubrina
ATCTATCTATCTATCTATCTATCTATCTATCTATCTATCTATCTATCTATCTATCTATCTATCTATCTATCTTTAAGACTTGTAGATTTCAACTCCCAGAATTTTGGGAGTTGAAGTCCACAAATCTTAAAGTTGCCAAGTATGGGGGCCGCTGCTCTCACCGCTCTATGCACTCACAAACCTCTTGTTCTGTAGACTTAAAATAACTCCACTGTCACCTTGAACATGTCCTAATCGGTATACATTTATAAGGAAATTTTGTTGCACAGAGCTCTCAAAGGATCTCCCCTTCTAATATACACTCCATAAACACGACAGGATGGATGGATGGATGTCCCCGCATATATATGAATAGATGGATGGATGGATGATGCATGTACCCACATATATGACACGGAGAAACAACACAGTCTCGTTCGGATGTGTCCACATGTATCCAGCGAGAGAAACGAACCTTGCGAGCGTCGCGAGGTAAGAGATGCTATCAATGGCAAAGGTGCTACCAGGCGCCTTTCCCTTCATCTTCACCTGGATTCACCGACGCGGGGGTGGGGAAATCCCCATCTTTGACCATCCGAGGGGTGCACGCGCCTGAGTTTAGAGGGGTGACCCCGAGATCATCGGTCCTTCCCTGCCTTTTGCACCCGACGCCGTCCCAGCCTCCGCGGGCCTTTCCGCGAAGCTTCCCTCCTCGCCCCCACCCCACCCCCACCCCACCCCGCCGCCCCTCTCCCTTTCTACGAAGAACAGCAGCTGACACAGAACTTCCCGCCAGGCCAGAAGAGGAAAATTTCCCCTTTCGTTCAGGGCCAACTCTCGTCGTTCGGGCTCCTCTGCACTTCCGTTGTCTGGCGACTCTAGCCAGCGCCTATCTATCGTTCGGACTTCTTTGCCCTTCCGTTCTCTGGCTACCACAGGGCCCGCTCTAGCCGGCGCGTATCTATCGTTCGGACTCCTTTCCGCTTTCGTTCTCTGGCTACCACAGGGCCCACTCTAGCCGGCGCGTGTCTATCGTTCGGGCTCCTTCATTGTCGCGTGCGGCGCCCGGGAGCCAGGAGCGCGAAGAAAAGTTGCGGCGGAAACGATTCGCAGTTTCTTCTGAACGCATTAACGGACTAACGGAGTTGGAAGTGGGGGGGGGGGGGGGCTTGGGAGGTCTTCTAGCCCAACCCCTACAACAATCTGGAGGCACCTCGGGCGCAGAAACCCCGAAGCATTTCTCCCCCTCCTGGAAAGCGGAGAAGGGCGTGCGCAGAGGCTGGTGGGAGCCCCCCTCGCACCGCCTTGGGGGCAGGAGACCCAGGGGAAGCCAGGATGGAGAACACCTTCGTCCCAGAGGCTCCACGCGACCTCTGCCGCCTCGTGGCCGAGGGGCCCCGGGAGCTTTGCAGCCGCCTGCACCGCCTGTGCCGTCAGTGGCTGCGGCCGGAGAGGAGCAGCAAAGGGGAGATGCTGGACCTGGTGGTGCTGGAGCAGCTGCTGGCCCTGCTGCCCGCGGAGATGGCCAGCTGGGTGAGGGAGTGCGGAGCCGAGAGCTGTTCCCAGGCGGTGGCCCTGGCCGAAGGCTTCCTGCTCAGCCAAGCCCAGAGGGAAGAGCCCGGAAAGGGGCAGGTGAGGAACGGGGTGTGTGTGTGTGTCTCACCCTGGGAGCTGAGGATGGAGAGGGCAGGGGAAAGATCAAAGATCCATCCGTGTATCAATAAAGGAGAATATTGGTAGCTCCTGAGTGACGTGGGGATGGGGGGTAATCCTTGGTGCCTCTGAGTGTGGTTCCTGTTCGGGTCTGAGCCTGCTGGCGAGGCCAATAAAGGACGCCAGACATGAAGTGCAGATTTTGATTTCCTTTTTATTGGGGTGCTCCGAGGAAAAGGGGTCCTGGCCAGAATGCCAAGAGCAAAGGATGAAGAAAACTTTCTACATTTTCCCTCAAGCAGAAGGTGGGATAATAAGAAATATAATCTGATAAACTTCTTAGTCAGTGATCTAACATACAGATCCCCAACTGGGGGTCCATGGATCACTGGGGGTCCATGAGAAAATGTTTGCATTTTTGCATTTTTTTATGTTGCACTGAAACATCAGGTATCTTCGAACTACAACCGGATATGACCCATGGAAAGCAATTAATCTGGCCGAGTGTGAACAAGAGGCCGTGCCGCCCATATCACCCTACCCACCTGCTGGTCCCCCACACTTGGGCCGAGCGCAAACCTTGATAGAGTGATGCGAGTCACATGAACTGGAAAGTGGGGGAGGGAAATCCGCCCTGGACTCAGCACGCTCAGCCCAACGGTTGGTTACCTGAGGAGGGAGGGAGGGAGGCTCAGCTGCCTTTCGAGCCTACCTCTTGGATTCTACGAGGCCTCCTCGCCTTGAGGAGCTCACTCAAGCAGCGTGGGAAACTTCTCCCTAGCTTTGCCGTGCATTGCAACTAAATCGGACCCCTTCAAACTCATCTTTCAAGGAGTACTGCTTGTTGTGCTTCCCGGATGCTTGGAGAGAAGCAGCTGGAGTCACTCTCTCTCTCAAGGATCCTGGCCAAAGTTCCCTGTGCCGCTTAAGGGGGCCGATTTAGCTGCAATGCACAGTAAAGCTAGGGAGAACTTTCCCTGCTATTTCAGCCATTGCCGCTTCGGCCGGTGAGGGCTGCACTCCTTTTTGCATGTTGCACCACCTGCAAATTTGCACATTGCACGTGCCACTCCCTAGAGCGGAGATTTCCAGCCCCACCACAAGCCGGTCCCATATTCCAGAGCTGCAGTAGTCACAGGATTTGATCATCCCGAAGCAGCTGCCAGTAGTTGGGCCAGTCCTGTGACTACTACAGCTCTGGAATATGGGACCCCCTTTCCCACCACTGTCAGTCTGCCCCTCTTCATTTTCCTTCACTCCGATAGACCAAGCTTGAGAGAAGGAACACAAAAGAGTTTCCTGGAAGGCTTTGTGCCTGAACCAAGTGCTTTCTCTTGGGCCTCCTGCTTGGAGGCCGAGAGAAAGTGTCTGGTCCGGACACAGCGCCCCAGGGTCAAGCTAGGACCGATGTCCCGCTGTATCGATCCAGCAGAAAAACAAGAAAGGGGAGACGGAGAGAAATAGTCCAGCTGCCAAGGTACACCAGAGTGGGAGGCCAGCGGACCCGAGAGTTTCTTCCCCATCTTCTGAGGAACATGGGACTTTTCACGACCAGGTCCTGAGATCCCTTGTAGTTTGTTCTGCTACTGGAGGATGGGCTGCAGAAGTCCCACCTTGGCCCATGCCAGCTCCCTTGAGTTGCTCATGCCAGGATTGCTGCAGAGAATCTCCCCCTTTGGGTGGGTTGGAGGGGGTTGCAAAAATTCCAACTTGGGGTCTGCTTCAGCCTCCTGGTGTAGGGCTTTGAGCGAAGGCTGGAGGGAAGTGCTGTTGGTGGCGAAGAGCCGGAGGGCCTCGTTCCAGTGGGACTGCATCATGGCCTGGAACTGGCTGACCATCTCAGCCCACTGAGCCTCCAGGCACCGGTACCTGGCCTTGCACTCCTGCAGGTCTTCCCTCTGTTTGGAAAGCCTATGCTCGTAGTCCTCAGTGAGGTGTTTCTGCTGAGCTTTCGGTCAGATCCAATTTGAACTGAGCCAGCTGTTTTGCCAACTCTTTCCTGTGGTGGCTGTTTAGTTCCAACAACTTCCTGTTGGGGCCCTAAGGAGCCCAGGCAGGCAGGCAAGGAGAGACCAGCGAGGCACCCCTCGATGGGAGTGACATCGAGTTGGTCATTTTTACCCAGCCGGTCATTAGGCAGATCAAACTATAGTCCAGCCTCCAACAGTCTGAGGACTGTGAATTGGCCCCCTGTTTAAAAAGTTTAAGGATCCCTGCACTAAATTCACAAACTGCACTAGTGAGAGGGAAACAAGAGGTGCAGCGTGACATCAGGGCAGTCTTAAGATGAGGCAGCCATTGCTGAGCTGCACGCTTCAATATTGTTTTGACCATTACAACAGTCACCCTTCTCTGAGGATACCAATTCTCATCCGATCGTTTTATTTCTCAGATGCTCTTTTAGGTAAGTTTGACCTTAACTGTATTTTCTTTGACTGCAATATTTAATGGCATCAAATAATTTGATTTTGACAACTATCATTTCTTATTTGATTTTAGATTCAAATGGTTCCCGTGATGAGTGAAAAGCAAAGGAATATTTTGCATTTCTTTAGTAATGCAAAAGATAACATTGCTAATGACAATAGTAACAACAATATGTATACTTCACTTAACCATGAGCTGATCAATGAATTAGAGCCTCCACAGTCCTCGTCAGTCACCATTAGGAAGAACATTCAAACTGGAGGCGGAAAGAAAAAAAAACTCAAAGTATCAAGAAAATATCATTTGGACTACTTGAAATTTGGATTTATTCAAGAACCTGGTAGTGAGCTGGATCCACGGCCACTTTGTATTGTGTGTTCTAAGATTTTATCCAATGAAGGCATGAAACCTTCGAAACTCAGAAGACACTTGCAATCAAAACACCCGGATTTAGCTTACAAATCACTTGAATATTTTCAAAGAATGTATGAAAATATGGAAAAGCAAGTAACTGCTTCAACAAAAATGACGGTTGAAGATAAGTCCTTATTAAAGGCTTCTTATCTGACAGCACTTCAGATTGCAAAAAATAAAAAGCCATATACGATTGGAGAAGAATTAATTAAGCCTTGCATGTTACAAGCCTGTGAAGAGGTTTTGGGAAAGCAGGCTGTTCAGGAACTGAATGCAATTCCTATGTCCGCTAACACCATCAGGCGCAGAATTGAAGACATGGCTGAAGATATTGAAAATCAGGTTATAAAAATGGTGAAAAATTCCCCATTTTATGCAATTCAACTTGATGAATCAACAGACATAAGTAATAAGGCACTTCTCCTTTGTTTTGTGAGGATTGAGTGTGAAGGAGAGTTACAAGAAGAACTACTTTGCTCACTCAACTTGCCAGGTAGAACAACTAGCTCTGAGATTTTTGAAGCACTGAACAGTTATTTCTTGGAACATGGAATTGAATGGAAAAAATGTATTGGGATATGTACAGATGGTGCCGCAAACATGACTGGACATCTTTCAGGAATTGTTGCAAAGGTGAAAAATGTTGGTCACCCAGACATTTTGTCTACACATTGCATTATACATCGTGAGCAACTTGTGACAAAAGAAATGTCCCCAGGACTACACGAAGTATTATCAGATATTATTAAAATTGTAAATGAAATTCGACACAAAGCGCTCAATTCTCGAATGTTTGAGGCACTTTGTGAAGAAATGGGTTCTGAGTATACTCACCTTCTTCTTCACACTGAGGTGAGATGGCTGTCCAGGGGCAAAATACTAACTCGACTGTTTGCTCTTCGTGAAGAAGTCAAATTGTTTTTCTATCAGCAAAATAATCTAAAATTTCAGGAACTCTTGTCTGACAATGAGTGGGTAGCCAAGCTTGCATACCTGGCAGATATTTTTGCGCTGCTAAATGAACTAAACATATCTTTGCAAGGACAACTTGAGGTATTCGCACTACGAGGTAAAATGGATGCTTTTCAAAGGAAAATATTACTGTGGCAAACGCGGTTGGCTGAAGACGATCTGCAGATGTTTTCAAATTTTGCTGAATATATGAGAGAGAAGGATGTTAACCAGCAGGTAATAACCATTGTTCAACAGCACCTACAATCACTCACAGAATCTTTTGGTTGTTACTACCCAAAGAAAGAAGATCCCAGACATGGCAATATGTGGATAATAGATCCATTTTCAGCAAACATTGAAGATAGCAATTTAAGTCTGCATGAAAAAGAAAACCTCATTGATCTTTCATGCGACGACCGTCTCAAAGTTAAATTCCACTCATCCATCTCAAGTCCTCATTTCTGGCTCTCCGTAAAAAGTGAATACCCATTGCTGAGTGAAAAAGCAATGAAAATTTTGATCCAATTTTCAACAACATATTTGTGCGAAAAGACATTTTCATCAGTTACAGCAATTAAAACTCGGTACCGGTCTCGGCTTGAAATAAAAACAACTCTTCGTCTTGCAGTAACATCATTGGAGCCAAAAATCCATAAACTTATTTCAAACAAGCAGAAACAAATATCACACTAAAAATATGTAATACTTAAATAAACTTCAATTGTTTTGTTATAATTACACTAACTTTAATAATTTTGTTACAATTAAACAACCTGTAAATATTTTGTTATGACTAAATAAGCGTTTATAATTTTGTTATATTAAATAGGTGCATTTCATATTAATAAAATGAAAGTTCTCTGATTATTTTACAAATGTAATTATCCTTTTTTAAAAAAAATCATATTGGTGGTTTGTGGGATGTAAAATTATGAATTTGGTGGTCCCTAAGGTCCAAAAGGTTGGAACCTCTGATCTAACAATTGGTTCTATTGGTCTCTAGCCGGCCCCATTCCTAATCCTTGGCTAATGAATGCTCCAGGAGTTATCTAATATACATTTTATTTGTTCCAGGCCATCCCTATTCCTAACTTTTAGCTGAACTATGCAGGATGTCTAACTCTTTGTTGCTGTTATCAGTCCTTTAACTGTTATCAGTCCTTTAGAATTGCTACAAGTGTTACTTGTGCGTTGTCAGGGATCCAAAGTTACCCCCATTTAAATTATGAGTTTCCAGCATCTTAACAAAAAGAGATGATCTAGGGTAGGAAGGGACAAAACTCTGTGTCCCAGAATCCCTACATACTGTAGTCCTTCAGAGAAGCCGCGATGCCAAATTGGTGGGCCACTTCAGGTTCTTAAAAGATTTATTCGGTGTAGACATGCCGGTACTGTCTGGGTGTAACCGACTGAGACACATCATTCATTGTCACCCTTGACCCTGGTTTTCCCCCACCCCCTGGCTGTATCGTAATTCATATTCTCCAATGGATAGTCAAGAGTCATCAATCATGTTCTCAAGTTAGAATTTTGCGTGGCAGAAACTTCGGTGGCCTAAATACTCCATGAAAACATTTATGAAATGCAGTTTCATTTTTGCAAGCTGTTGCACTGCTCCCCCCTCCCTCTCTGCTGGCAACTCTAAAAGACCAGAAACATATTTTATGAGCTGACATATGCATATATTTTGTGAACAAGCATTCTTTGTTCTTGTCAGGGAGACTCCACATTTACAGGGTTTCTGGCCTTCTTTTGAGTGTATGCCTTAACCTTGCTTTGTTTTAGCATGAGGGAAAAAACATCATGAGCTTGCTTGTTTTCTTGCAGAGATTTCATTACCAAATTAGGTTACACCAGGATATAAGGAGTGCGGTGTCAGCTGTGCCTCTCCATTCAATATCCAAGAAAGAAAACCCTAGATTCCATTTAATATAAGGAAAAGTACTTTTACTGGATACGAAGTGATAGCAACAAAAAGAAAGCAAGAACTGAGGCAAAAGGTGTGGAAATTATATATTGAAAGTTATCCCAAGTCCCCACCCCCAGCAGTTCAAACTGCACATCCAATCTGAGGTGTGTATAATGTCATGTGGGATACATCTTCAGATGGCGTCTCACACATCTGGTATGCCAAGACGGTTGGCTTTGGCCTAGAAAAGATAAGTGGCTGTATTTGTGCAGAAAGCAGGAAAGCGTCCCATCTTTTACAGTTCACACAACTTCAACTTCCATCCCCCAAGGAGCCCAATTATCCCTCCCCCCATTTCCATGGCAGCCGACAAGAGTCAAGCAGTTAAAGATGTCAGGAAGAATTCTTGGAGGCTAAAAGAGAAGATAGTAAAATAGCAGGAAAATAAATATTCCAGATACAGTTATATATATACAAAAGTACATTAAGGCTGGTCAGGATATTTAGAACGAAAAGCTTGTACAAGTTTAGGGGCCGTGACATCACGGTCATTTACCCATTATTCCCAACTGAGAAGGAGGAAAATTGTTTCCAAACAACTAAATATTGAAGTCTTCCTCTCTGTTTCCTGGAATCCAGAATTTCCTTAATTTTAAAATATTGTTCAATCAGAAGAGGAACTGGTGGGGCGGCCTGGTCAGGTCGCAAATGGGAAGTATGTTCAGGTTTCAGCAAACTAACATGAAAAACAGTGGATCCTTCTAAGAGCTTTTGGCAGTTGTAGCTGCACTGCAACAGGATTCACAACCCGGACAATTGAGAAAGGCCCAACATACTTAGGTCCCAACTTTTTTTTGATTTCTGGGTGGTCTGGAAATATTTAGTGGACAAAAAGATCTTATCCCCCACTTGGTAGGGTTTTTGTAGAACTCTCTTCTTGTTTTGTATGAGCCTGAAGAGCATTACCCGGTGCTTTATAGGTGGGTAACCAGGTAAGCTAGAGCTGGGTTAACCACTCTGCTAACAATGGGATTGGGGTCTCTCTTGTGGTAGCTCTGGGTTGGGTACAAAATCCTGACCAGTAGCTACTTAGAAAGGGGTGAAACCAATGCTACTGTGGATGGCGTTATTGTAAGCTACCTCTGCAAAAGGCAATAGATAAAACCAGTCATCTTGTTAATAATTTACATAACATCTAAGATATTGTTCCAATACTGAGTTAGTTCTCTCACAAGCCCCATTGGTTTGTGGGTGGTGGATAGAGCTTAAGCCCTGGGATGGAGCCCAATAACCTCAAGAACTCCCTCCAGAAGTTTGAAGTGAATTGAACCTCAGTGAATTTCAGTGAATCTGAAATTATACACTCAGGAACACCATGTGGTCTATACACATGTAAAATAAACAGTTTAGCCAAAGTTTTAGCAGAAGGGTAAATTTTGTGCACAGGGCACAAAATGTACCTGTTTGGAAAATAGGTAAGTAACCTCCCAAATGACTGTATTTCCCCCACTCTCAGGTAATTCTACAATGAAATCCATGGCAATTTCCCTCCACGGGGCACTCAGCCTTGCTACATTTTGTAGCAGACCAGCAAGTTTCCCAAGAGATCATTTGGCTGAAGCATAAACAGGACAAGTAGTGACATAATGCTTCAATGTCTTTTTTCAAAGATGGCCACCAAAACTGCTGTTTGACTAAGTGTAAGGTTTTTACAAATCCAAAATGCCCTGCAACCTTCGAATCGTGGGCATGTTTCAGGATGGCCCCTCTAAAGCTTTTCATCCACATGTCTCAGAATAATCAGTGTTTATGTTGTGATCTATTGTTATCTAAACCTAGATAAGGGGAAACATTTGGATTATGTGAGTTGCCTCTGGTACAGAGCCACATTTATTAAGCCCTATAATACCACAATAGTAAGAGAAATAAACTAATTAACAAACCCTTACATTTTATATTCATAAAAACACAGCTTGCTGTTCTAACTCCCCTCTATTCATCACTTACTCAGAAATATAAGTCACATACAGAGCAGAATCCCAAAATTCTCTCTGAATTGGGTTGGGGAAGCAAAAGGTAAGGAATGCAAACTAACATTGATACCATCCTCTGAAAGTGGATTTTGAACCTGGCTGTTCTTCAGGTGCAGGAGCCATTCACAGAGATTTCAGCAGAGCTCCAGGGCAGAAGAGATGGATACAGCTCTGTTCAGGACCTGTTTTTCAGGAGGATCCAATTTGGGCCACTTTGCCAGGCAAATGCATAACTTTCTTCTGAGAGTTCCAGTCCAAGCATTCATGAAGCTGCTTTTAACACTAAGCGGCGAGTCTATGTGCATTTGAACACAATGTCCCCAGTGGTGGGATTCAATTTTTTTTTTACTACTGGTTCTGTGGGCGTGGCTTGGTGGGCGTGGCAGGAGAAGAATATTGTAAAATCTCCAGTCAGAGGTGGTATTTGCTGCTTTTCAAAACTACTCAAATTTTCCGCTACCTGTTCTCCAGAACTGGTCAGAACCTGCTGAATACCACCTCTGGGAAGGATATTGCAAAGTAACCATTCCCTACCCACCCCACTAACCTGCTTTCCAGGTCTGTTCTCCTGTGCAGGGCAACAAAAGAAGACCCAGCCAATCAGCTGGGACTCAATGGGAGGCAGAGAATAGATGGGGGCGGGGCCAGTCAGAGGTGGGATTTGCCGGTTCTCTGAACTACTCAAAATTTCCACTACCGGTTCTCCAGAACTGGTCAGAACCTGGTGAATACTAACCTCTGGATGTCTCTGTTAAGCCTGGGTTCCCCAACCAGGGTTAGGTAGACAAGCTAAACAGAATGTGCAGCGTTAGTCAGATAGGCACACAGATAAATGAGTGAGCTAAGCTTGTATGTTTATTAACATACAGTAAAAATAACAGACACGCTTGTGCTATCAAGAATATATTTTATTCCAGTATAAGTTTATGGCATAGTCAAATAACAGTCCAATATTCATTTACCATGTAGTCAGTCCATTCAGGGGTATTCATTTAGCAAAGTCCATGTAGAATATCCTATGTCAGTTCACTTACAAAATCAGTCCTTTGTTGTCTCTCCCGTTCGAGCAATGCAGTCTTGATTCCAAGCAGTAATCAGGGATCATCAAAGCCAGAGAGAGAGAGAGCAAGCCGTAGTCTTGCTACTTTTATATTGTTTTCTTAACCACTCCTTTAATTGCTATTTCACAGTTAAAGCTGTATACACTCTAACATACACTAACTATGATTCATAGTTATTATTTCACCTAAACCAGTTAGGGTAAACAATGTTATCCCTAACAGTGTCCCACCAGAAGGTCCTGCTGAGTCACACATTTGCTTTCAAGATTGTTTTGGAGATGCAAACAATAGACAATTCACAGGCAGGGAAACTTGTATTAGAAATGTAATGTATTTGTAGAAAGAATTTAATATTTCTTAATACTATTCAGAAGAGTGCCTGAATGAGATAGAAATGAAACATCGTGAATTGAAATAATAACAATGGGACTAAAGATACTTGAGAAGTATTATTTATTTATTTATTGAATTTCATGCCACTCATCTCTTTTGTAAGGTAACTAAGTACACAAGCAAAAATAAAGTGTTCAGAGTACTGCAGCATAAATTCAGTGCCAGAAAAGTAAACACAGATGACTGAGGCTTCATTTATAGACTTCTTTATAAACATATAAAGTAAATTTTTCAATACCAGTTGTAGATTCCTCCAACATGGAGCAAACTCAAACAGAAGCAGACATGTTACAGGTTCAGAACAGAGCAGCAACTCAACTTCAGCAGACAAGCAAGTTAGTTTCTCTTTCACTTTAGAGCTGAGCACAGAACAGAGGTAAACCATGCCCAGATTCTCTCTTTAAGTTTCAGCCCTCAATTCAGCTCTCATTGGCTGACCTTGTTACTAAGCATTATTCCAGTTCATTAATATACTCTGACATAAAGCACATGAACCAGTACATCAACGCTAAATGGCTGTAACAATAAGGCTTTTGGTCAAGGGACTTGGGGTTTCAAGGACATTACCAATATTTTGAAATAGGTTAGGAG
This sequence comes from Laticauda colubrina, assembly GCA_015471245.1. Classification (NCBI taxonomy): domain Eukaryota; kingdom Metazoa; phylum Chordata; class Lepidosauria; order Squamata; family Elapidae; genus Laticauda; species Laticauda colubrina. Next base: position 203,972 of record BLBF01000338.1, read on the forward strand.
AGAAGTTCCTTGTGGCTGTGTCCTGTTTTCTCAGGAATTTGGTCATCAGGGCAGGTGTAGGGGATTTTCTGCCCAAAATCTCCTTGCCAGTCCAGTGGGAAGCTTCCCAAGGGTGGCTTATGTTGCATTCTACAGTGTAGAAGCACATGAGCCGTGATTTGTTTTCTCTTCCAGAATTCCTCCTCCAGTCCTGTTAGCTCAGGGATTTCTGGGAGTTGAAGCCCACAAATCTTAAACTTGCCAAGTTTGAAGACTCTTGGATGATGTGGTCAGGAAGACATGAATCTGATCCTGAAAAAATATGGCCCATTTGGTCTGTTTCCTATTGTGTGAAGAAAGAGAGAAAACTTCCAACTGTTTCCTAGGATTGTCTGTGAAAGAAATTTTTTTTCCCCCTCTTTCTAGAGCTCTGATGCCTTTGAAGAGGTGATTGTGGATTTCATGGAGGAGGAGTAGAGGCTGCTAGATTTTGACCAGAAGGCCTTGTGCTGGAAAGTCATGAAGGACTTTTCTTGGAATTTGGCTGCTCTGGGTAAGGCCAGACTGTTCATGTCTCTATAAGGGCATGGCAGAAATTCTCACCACAAATTTAGATGCTCCGTGGAAGTGGCTGAGATGATTGACTGATCAACACCAAAACGTTAATTTGTTTCTTGGCTGAATTTTTTTTATATGTCATGAGAACTTGCTAGATAACAATTTGCAGATATCACTTCCTGGCTTGTTTATTGTGTGAGTAAACCTGCAACGTAGATTGGCATGTTTTTAAGGAGGGAGACATCCCTTCTTCACCCTTCCTAATTCTAATCAAAATGTTAATTTTCTTTCTTTTTTCAAAACAGCTGACGCGTCTGTGAATGAGAATAAAAAGCAGGCAAGGTTAAATCTACTCCAAATGGAGAAGAATGAAGTAAAAGTAAGCCTTAGCCATCAGAGGAATACCAAAAGAATAGAGAGAAAGCAGTCAGAAGATGGTGGAGAGAAGTTGTCCACTTCTCTTCCTGTTGTTATATGTGGCTTCCTGTCCCAGCAAGATCAGGAAGAAAAAAGGAAAATGCAGAAAAAAAGAAAAAGTGAATTTGAAGTACATAAATACGGCGGGAACCAGACCAAAGAAAAACTGCACGCCTCTAGACATTATGGAGAATAATTCTTTCGCTCCTACTTCACCAAAGAGGAAACGCAAATTATGTAGCTCTGTAAAATCTGGAGGGGATCTCAGTCTGAATAGAAAGAGGGAACCTGGCACGCAGAGGGGAAAGAATTTCAGCAGTAAAAGTAATCTTCATAACCTCCAAAATATCCACACTGTGGAGACACCACATAAATGTCAGTATTGTGAAAAGACCTTTACCCAGAGAGGACATTTTAACCTTCATCTAAAGACCCACACAGGAGAGAAACTGTATCGATGCTTCAAATGCAGAAAGAGCTTTATCCAGAAAGACCAGCTTGATCTTCACGAAAGGTTCCACACTGGGGAAAAACCATATAAATGCAGGGAATGTGGAAAGAGGTTCGGTATCAAAAGTAGCTTCAGTCGCCACCAAAGGAGTCACGTAGGGGAGAAACCCTGCAAATGCCTAGAGTGCGGGAAAAGCTTTATCATCAAAAGTGCCCTGGCTCTTCACCAGGGGATCCACACAGGAGAGAGGCCATTTAAATGCATGGAATGTGGACTGCACTTGATTACCAAGGGGAAATTGAATCACCACCAAAAGATCCACACAGGGGAGAAACCATATAAATACCTCAAGTATGGGAAGAGCTTTACCCAGAAAACACATCTTCATCGTCATGAAAGTATCCACACGGGAGAATGTCATGGAGCCCAGTTCAGAGGGGGAGGAAGAGGAAGAGGAGGACGAGGACGAGGAGGAGAAGGAACTGGGACCGTCCAACAGGGATGGTGGTATAATAATAACAGATAATAACAGATAATCAGAGTTGGAAGGGACCTTGTAGGTCATCTAGTCCAACCCCCTGCCCAAGCAGGAGACCCCACACCATTTCTGACAAATGGGAGTCCAGTCTCTTCTTGAAAGTTTGAAGTGATGGCGCTCCCACAACTTCCGATGGCAACTTCTGTTCCATTGGTTGATTGTTCTCACTGTCAGAAAGTTTCTCCTTATTTCCAGGTTGAATCTCTCCTTCTTCAGTATCCATTATTCCTTGTCTGGCCTTTGGGTGCTTTGGAGAATAGCTTGACCCCTTCCTCCTCCCTGTGGCAGCCCCTTAAATATTGGAAGACCGCTATCATGTCTCCCCTGGTCCTTCTCTTCACTAGACTAGCCAGGCCCAGTTCCTGTAACCGTTCTTAATATGCTTTAGTCTCCAGTCCCCTCATCATCCTGGTTGCTCTTCTCGATACTTTTTCTAGAGTCTCAACATCTTTTTTATAATGTGGTGACCAAAACTGGATGCAGTATGCTAAGTGTGATCTTACTAAGGCAGTGATGGCTAACCTTTTTGGACTCCTGTGCCAAAAATGGCACATGCACTTGCATAGGTGTGCTCGCGTGCTAGCACCCAGAAGGCAATGTGTGCGGCCCTCCCATGCCCTTTGTGCATGCACGTGCAATCCCCCCCACCCTCCGCCCCTTTACCTGCACTGTGCCTCCCAGCTGATTTTCGGTCCGTTTGAGGCCTTTTTCGGCCTGCCAGAGGCTCGAGGGAAGCCTTTGCAGGATGAAAAATAGGCCCATTTTGTCACTTCCTGTATTTCTGGAAAAAGGTCTCAAATGGGTTGAAAATCGGCTGGGAGGCGCGCGCATGCACAGTGAGGAAAGTTTGCCTGGGGCTCATGTGCCCGCACAAATAGCTCTGCGTGCCATGGTACTATGGCTTTATAGCGTGTCTCCCTTAGCATGTTTGGAGAGGCCAGGGGCTTAGGATGATGCTGTCCCAGTCCCCAATGGGAGGGCTGCCTGCCTGCACAGACACAGCGGAGTATCCAGCTGCTGACAAGCAGTGATGCTGATAGGCAGCAGATCTCTGATGAGGAACAGCCGGCTCCTCCATTTTGTCCAAGGGCAAGGAGAGCAGTGCCTCGGCAAGCCCAGAGAAAAGCTGCAAGGCTGTTGTGGCCCACCAGCTGTTAGCAAAGCTGGCAGCAGAATCAGACGATGAGGAGGTTGGGGTGGAGGGGTACAACAGTTCGTCCTTCTGAAGATTTTGCTCATTGTGTATCGTGCCACAGAGACTGCCAGAACTTAATTTGCAGCCTTTCAGCTGGGCGCTCATGCAAGGAACTGATAAGGTCTGTGTCAGGATTCCAGCAATTGCCCTAATTAAATCATGATTCCTGAGCCAAACTTCAAAAAACTTCAAAGGATTTATTAGAGGCAACATTCTGGCATTGCCCTGTATGAAGCCAACTCTGGCATACATAATTTACAGTCACCTGTGACCCTGTTTCCCCCCCTCCCCCCTGGGTGTCTCATAAGCCAGATTCTCCGATTGAGCATATTCATAGGCTAGGTGTCATCATTCCCGTTCTCTAATTAAATATATTCACAGCCAAAAACTCTGGTATTTTAGTTACAATCTTTTAAAGATAAGAGTTGGAATGTACTTTCACTTTCCAACTGCTGCACTGCTCTTCCAATTTTCTTCCTCCTCGCCCCCTTTTTATGGCAACTACTAAAACAGACATTGGAATGTTTTATGAGTTGACAGTCTGTTGCTGCCATTAACTCCTTGAAGGACTATTGCCTGGACTTTTCGGTGGGTGAAGGCAATTAATTCACAACAGGTAAATCAGGGTTTTTCGTGACAAGGAGTCTGTTTCTGGCTTCTGCTAAGGCTACTTGGGAGGAGGTCACCCCAACCCTCCTCACAACGAACCTCTGAGATGGAGTAACTTAAAGGGAAGCAATGGGGAGTGAGTAGTCTTTACCAGGAACAATTATTTGCTTTGGCTTGCACTCCCTCCAGCTTCGACTCATGCCTGTTGCTGTTTTGCGTTGCCTTGCTTTGAAGATTGCTCTTGACTTTTGCCTTGCATCTTGCCCTTGTTTTGTGGGCTGCTTTTGGCCTTTACTCCTCTTGCTTTTTGCCTTGGACCTTTTCTTTGCCTGGAGGACTGCCATTGTCTTGTATTCTTGACTTGTGGACTGGACTTGAAACCCTGGATCTTTCCCCTGAGAGCGTGTTCCTACTCTCGGGACTTCAGTTATCCTATAGGATCTGTTGTTTGGGGGACTGTGGCTGCCTTCAGAGTAGCGTGGAGATGGAGCCTTACTGGTTGTTGGAGGACCATTTCCTGGACCATTTGTTGAGATAAAGGACTCTCTAGAGCAGGGGTCTCCGATCTTGGCAACTTTAAGACCTGTGGACCTCAACTCCCAGAATTCCTCAGCCAGCAAAGTCTTAAAAGTTGCCAAGGTTGGAGACCCCTACTCTAGAACATGGGTGTCAAACTCATCATGTTGCCGTCATGTAACATTTTCCCCATTTGTGGAACAGGGGTGGGTGGGTGGCCTGTGTGTGACACATCCAGCCTGCAGGACGCCAGTTTGACACCCTTGCTGTGGAGCAGAGCAACTTTAAGATTTATGGGCTTCAACACCCAGAACCCATAGCTGGCTGAGGAATTCTGGGAGTTGAAGTCCACAAGTTGCCAAGCATAGGGACCATTGCTCTAGAGGCCTGCCTTGCATTGACCACTTGGGTCATAACAGAGAGATTGTATAAACAAGTGGAATGTGTTTCAGAAAGGAGATTCCACTTAATTGCCATCAAAGGAGCCACCCAGGGCATAAAAGAGGACCTGACCTGGGATGCCCTCATTGCAGCCCTGGTCAAAAGGGCCCAGCAGAGATTATACTACCTGAGGCTTCTCAGAAAACAACAACTGAATGAAAAACTGCTGGTGACCTTCTACCACTGCACCACGGAGACTATCTTAACTTACTGCACCTCTGTATGGTTTGCACAGGGGCAGATAGGAAAGCACTCCAAGCATCATAGCCCAGGGGATCATTGGTTGCCCTCTCCCCTTTGGAAGAGCTTCATAGCTCCAGCTGCCTTAAGAAAGTTCAAAACTTTTTCAAAGATCCATCTCATCCTGGGGACCTTTTTTTTTGAACTATTGCCATCTGGCAGATGGTACAGGACAATAAAAACAAAGACATATAGGCTGAAAAGAAGCTTCTATCCCAGGGCAGTAGCTCTTTTGAATTCTACTGTATAGTGCAATATTAATGTAATATCAGGGGGTTTCAATTCAATGTATAGAATATGAAGGATATGTGTTGGTGTTCATTTTCATAGTCATAATGTACACTGAAGATGGCGTTTGATTTCATTGTACAAGGTGGAATGACAATAAACTAAACTAAACTAAACCAGGGGTCCCCAAACCTTGGACCACAGACTGGTCTACTGCCCATTGAGAACCGGCCATGTAAGTGGCCGACAATCATATGAAGCTTTGTGTGATGACCCCGGGCATGGCACAAAAGCAACAAAGTCACAAAAATAGGTAAAGTCTCTTTTATAACTCCCAACTTGGCCCCCTATGTCCAGTTATCTTCGGCTGGAGATCAAACTCTTCCAAAAACAGTCTACAAAGGGAAGAAATGCAGTCTGAACTCGACGTACAGATAAAGTAGAAATAAAAAAAAACCCAACACAAACCACGCTGAAGTAAATAACACGACAGGCCAGGATAATAAATAGACTTCCAAAAGATAACAAAGCACACACAGTTGGGAGGATGTCAAAACCCAGATAAGCCTCAACAAAGATAATGCACTCTTTGCTTCCAGCAAGATGCTACATGCAAACGCCCTTCTTATATCCTGTCCTCCCAGCTGCAACTAATGAAAGGGATCAGGGCCTTTTTCTCTCCCGTAAGCCATGTTGTTCCCTTCTTCGTTCCTCCCTGTGTGCCCTAGGATGAAGAGGGAATGGCCCTGGATCTTCCTCTGCATGCCCAGCTGGATTGTGCCCTTCCCCCGTTTCTTCCACAGCCACCGGAGCCACACTCCCACTTCCTGTCAGCTGCTCAATCTCTCCCTCAGAATCAGACTTCAACAAGGGCGTGACACTTTGTTTGCATATTGCAGGGGATTTGGTTTTGTGTGTAAAATCCATCCCTTCCCCCCCCCCCTCACACTGCCGGTCTGTGGCAGAAGTGGTATTCAGTAGGTTCTGGTCAGTTCTAGAGAACTGGTAGCGGAAATTTTGAGTAGTTCGAAGAACTGGCAAATATCATCTCTGACTGGCCTTCTGGCCTTTTGCAAAAGCTTTTGACGCAGAGAAGCCTGAAGGGCGCTGAGACATAGAGGCTTCTCTCATGAGTGGAGCTGCACTCATGGACACACATGTACCCACCAATCCGCAAAGGTTGGGGACTGCTGGTCTCAGTCTCTTCTATGGATGAATTTTTTGTAAAAAAAAGGATGGACTCAACACTTTAAAGAAGATACGCCCGTAGAGAAGTGGCCACTCACTGATTAAGGCAACAGAGAGGCCACCAAACTGGCCTGAAGAACCCTGCATAGGGTAAAAAGAACTTTTTACTCCCTTACTTAGTTGGGTGGCCTAGAGGTGGAGCTCTCGCCTCACAATCAGGAGACTGAGTTTGATCCTAGGTAGAAGCAGTTCTTTCTCAGCTGGGCGCAATGAGAATTTATCTGCTGAACAAAACTCCGCATTGGTGCCAGGAAGGGCATCAGGCCAGGAAACACTCTATTAGCTCCATTCAGTTGCCCAGACTCTACCCAGCAAGGGATTATGGGGTCATTAAAAGAAGATGATGACTTAGTAATAATAATAATAGAATTCCTTATTGGCCAAGTGTGATTGGACACGCAAGGAATTTGTCTTGGTGCAAATGCTCTCAGTGTACATAAAAAGAAAAGATACATTCATCGAGTCAAGAATCATAAGGTACAACACTTAATAATAGTCAATGGGTACAATAAGCAATCAAATCATACTAGGAAACAGTAAAAATCATTAGGATATAAGCGACAAAGTTACTCATACAAGCGGGAGGGATGGGTGGGAGCGATGGGTGATCAGGAGTGATGAGAATATTAATAGTAATGCAGACTTTGTAAATAGTTGGTCAGTGTTGGGGGAATTTTTAGTTTGGTAGAGTGATGGCGTTGGGGGGGGGGGGGACGGGACTCTCCTTGTGTCTAGTTGTTCTGGTGTGCAGTACTCTATAGCATCATTTTGCAGGTAGGAGTTGAAACAGTTTTTGTCCGGGATGTGAGGGGTCTGTGGATATTTTCACAGCCCTCTTTTTGACTGGAGCCTTATACAGGTCCTCGATGGAAGGCAGATTGATAGCCATTGGTTTTTTTTTCCGCAGTCCTAATTACTCTCTGAAATCTGTGTTTGCCTTGTCGGGTTGCAGAACCAAACCAGGCAGTTACAGAGGTGCAGATGACAGACTCAATCCTTCCTCTGGAGAACCGGATCAGCAGCTCCTTGGGCAGTTTTGAGCTTTCTGAGTTGGAGCAGAAAGAACATCCTCTGTTGTGGGTTTTGTTTTTGTTTTTTGTTTTGATGGGTACATTAAAAGGGTACGTTGACTTGAGGGCAGGTCTGTCTTCGTTTTTGTCATTTCCAGCACCCTCCAATCAAGTCTCTCCCTCCCAATCACTTCTTATCTATCCCAGGGCCGCATCTGCATTTCCAGGAAGACTCGGGCACGCAGCAAGAGAAATCCCAGGTGCCCAGAAGCATGCATGCATACGTGCATACACACATGCATTTACATACACGAATACACAAAGAAACACTAACCCTCTGCCCACCTTCTCTCGCACCCCCCCCACCCCATCAAAATGCCAGCCTCGCCTTGGGATCTGACCAGTTTTCCAACGTCAATGGGCAGGAAAGGAGCATGCGCACAAGACCGTTGTGGGTACTCGCTCAGCGAAGAATATGGCGGAGGGGTGTTTCCCTAGAAAAAAACTCTGTAGCCCAGCGGTAGGAAAGGAGGGACCCCTGTGAGCGTTTTGCCCCTCTAGGAAGGAGCACTCGGTGACCGAGACTCTCCAAGCCGAGTGTTTGAGGGGAAAGCGCGGCGGAGCGAATTTTTCGCTGCTCCTCCCAGGCGCCGAAGGTCTGAAGCAGGCGACCCCCGTTTGCTCCCCTCCTGGAAACCGGGAAAGCTCGGGGCGGAGGGGGTCTGGTTAGGCCACCTCGGAGTGCCTTGGCCTTGTTTTGGCTCCCCTCGAGCAGAAAACCCATTCAGAGGTCTCCCAGGGATCATGGAGGGCGCCTTCTTCAGCCCAGAGATCCACCGCCGGCGCTTCCGCGGGATCGATCGTTGCCGCCAGGAGGCCGAGGGGCCCCGGGAGCTTTGCAGCCGCCTGCACCGCCTGTGCCGTCAGTGGCTGCGGCCGGAGAGGAGCAGCAAAGGGG